>BQNB010120651.1:1658-17866 GCA_026074375.1 Tanacetum coccineum | reverse complement strand
CCAGATATATTATTGCCTAAGTAGCTTCCAGTGCCATTATTTACATATCATGAATCATTAATTACTTGCATTGCGAGTGAACGCGAATATTGTGAATAGATCTATTGGGGGTGACGGCTCCCGTTGGTATACCCATGCTTGGAGTAGCCAAACGCACTATATTTGTCCTAATAGGTAACCTTGGCAAGTTACCTTTTCCACGAGGACATCTGTCCCTAACCAATATCACTACGGTGATTTCTTTGTTAATGTATTGATGTCATGAGCTTAGATGCAATAAATAATGTTCCCCATGATGATTGTCCCTGCAATACCAGTATTTCCACTATAACTTGTATTCAACTATTACATTTCAAACCTATGAATTTCACTCAACCTTTGTGTTGACCCCTTTTTATGCATGCTTATCTTAGGTAATTGAGCAACTTATAGCATGGAGTGTCATGGACATGAAGATGGCTAAAACTTGTTATCATTCACATTTTATGTTTCTAGATTTTGGGACCTGCCTTTGTAAAACTCTGATTTGAAATGAATGATAACATATCTTTTGAATAAACGTCTCTTTTGGGTCATTTTCTATGATTATAATTGTTGTATCCATGAAGTAATACCACAGATTAGCTTCCGCTGCTATATTGTAAAAATGGGGGTGTTACAGTATTATATGCATTATTTTGTCTTTTCTATGTTTTTTGTAGTTTACAATCACTTCTGATACTTATTTTTACGTTTTAGCATATAATTTACGTTTTTCGCGTTTTTGATCAAACAGAGACCCATAAACAATCTTTTCGTGTAAACTTTAGTTATCGTTCCTCAGTGACAAGCTTCTTAATAACTTTTGTGAACTAACATCTTCTAGTAAAGCTTTTCATACCAAAAGCTCCAAACTGACTCACAAGCCATTTTGAAGCCTACAAAGTTAAATCACCAGTATCTGAGCTTACGAGCATAGAAGTTTTTTCATATATGCTGTTTTAAAGATTTCTTTGAGTCTTCTTAGTAGTTTTCATTCCTACCAAATCTCATTTCTATAAGCTTCCAACAAACTAACTCTTAGCATCCTTAATAGAGTTAAACTTTAACTGATTTCCATTAAGAAGCCCATCATAAAGTACTTCTAGCCTTCACTTCTATCTTCTCTGAGCCGTTATCTTTAGCAGATGTATAGGCATCACCTGTCATAAACACCTTCAAACCATTATGTTTGGCAGTTGCACCATTTTCTATGACTTTTCCTACACGACATCATCTGATTCATTGTACAATTCCACATCTTCCATAACTAAACTCACCTGGTTTTAAAGCACAAAGGGATCTTTGGATGCAGCCACCATGTGTGCAAATCTTGATCGCATATCTTTCTAGCAATGTTTTCTAAAGCAACAAGCTCTATAACACTTTGTTGATCAACTTTAATAGCGAACTCTTTAGCTGTATAAAGGTTTAATTATAATTAATAAATCTAACACAACTATAAAGTATAAACTATGTTGAATGGATTAAGTTTATCCAGAATCTAATCTTTAATATTTAGAGAATTATCAATGAAACAATAATTATATGAACATAATAATTCAACAACCAAAGCTTCAATATTATTAATAATACGAATATACTCTCAAAGTATTAGGGTTACAAAGACCTTGAAGCTAAGACTAAGATTGATTTTGTTTTGGTACATCAATTCTATGCCCAGGACCTTCTTTTTAATACACCAAGGAGTCCGTCGAATGAGTCAAAAGACAAGATTTTGCTGATTAATTCATGTGGTAAATGTGTTAGAATGATTCAATAATGTTAAGTGATCATGTTTGAGTGATTATTAATGCTTGAAAAAGGTGTAAACTTTTGGTGTAAAATTTGTATAGGCGAACTATACATCCCTATATAGGCGAAGTATACACTTCAATTAACACAGGCAAACTATACATTTGTATTTAACATAGGCGAATAATACATGAGAACACGGGCGAACTATACACTTTGAGTAACACATGCGAGTTATACACATCTACATAGGCGAAGTATACATTCATAGTTAATATAGGCAAACTATACACTCAAAGGTAATATAGGCGAACTATACATACATGTAACATAGGCGAATTATACATAGATACACAACACAGGCGAATTATACACTCTTACAGGCGAATTATACATGATTTTTTCTAGATGAATTAATCTTGTAATCTTGGTAATCAAATCTCGTAATCTAATCTAAGTTTAATTAAGCCTTAACTTATCACTTAGTGATTAATTTAGGTCTAGTTTCTCCTTATAAATCTTTAGTGATTGCCTTGATTTCTATAGATTGCCTATAGTTAGTATGTTGTTTGATTATGTGTTTCTCCTTGTCTCATGTGTGTTAATGTTGTGCCTAGTATCTGTATGCATATCTTCTTGTGTAAATCAATCTTGCATTATCTTTTAGTGATATGTATATTTGCTTGTATATGAACTATATGTGACAAATCTTAGCAGAATCATGTCTTCCATTACTGCTCAACAAACCAAACTTAATCTGGAACTTGTTCCAAAAGTGAAAAGACTTGACATTGGAAAATGCAACGAAAGACTCAATCCTAGAAAAATCCAAAGAGAGCCCACATTTCAAGTTGTTCTGGATGCTCTTGCTCTCACTCCATGCTACTCTGCATTTCTCATCAGTGCAGATGTTCCAGAAGTCTACATGCATCAATTTTGGGATTCTGTTTACAAGCATAACACTTTCTATAAATTCAAAATAGAGAAAAGAAAGAGATTCAAACTCAATCTAAAAGTCTTCAGATATATCTTTAAGATCTGCCCTAGAGTACTAGGACAAGACTTGGATACACTTCCTACTGATGAAGAAATTGTGTCTTTCTTAAGAGATCTTGGTCACACTAGGGAAATCCATTTACTCAATGATGTTGTTGTTGATCAGTTACATCAACCCTGGAGAACTTTTGTTGCTCTCGTTAACAAAAGTTTATCTTGAAAGACAACTAGTCTTGACAAGCTTCGTCTCTCCAGACCACAAATCCTTTGGGGGTATGTACCATCAGAAGAATGTGGACTATGTTGAACTACTTTGGGAAGACTTCATTTACTAGATTGACAACAAAGCCTACAAAAAGCAAGAGAAGATGTACTACCCTTGATTCACCAAAGTTATCATTCACTACTTCCTTACTCAAGACAAGACACTCTCCTAGAGAAACAAGATCGAGATGCACACCTCCAGGGATGACTATTTGATTAACACTTTAAGATTTGTCTCTACAAAAGAAGAAACTCAAATCTATGATGCTATACTTCCTGAATATTTGACAAGTCCAGAGATGAAGGAAACCAAAGCTTACAAGACGTACTTTGGTTTTTCTATAGGAGCTACACCTCCTAAGAAGGCATAAAAGTTCAAGAAGCCAGCTTCTCCTAAACTCACTACTGTCCTAGTTTCAACTGAAGAACCTACGGGGAAGTCAAAGAGAGTAAAAAGACCTGCAAAGAAGTCTACTAAGGCTCCAGTAATAGATGTTGTTATTAGTGAAACTCTTGAGATGCCTTTTTCTAAGAAGAAAGAAAAGGTGGATGTTGGTAGAGGCAAAGGAATTGATCTGCTATCTGAAGTAGCATTAACTGAAGATACTCAGTATGAAGAAGTTCAAAGGAAGAGTATGAGGGATTTTTACAAGACTCATCCAAGTGGTTCTGGTACTGTTACCAAAACTGCTATAAGTGCTGTAAAAATCAAATCTTCTATTACAAATAAAGGAACTGGTGTTATACCAGGGGTTCCAGATGTGATTGCAGAAGAATCATCTAAAAGTGAAGCTGAATCTTAGGGAAATGATGAAGATGATAGCAACAATGAACAAGACTCAAGTGATGAAGAGAATGACAGTGATGATGACAAGGCACAATCAAACAATGAAAATGAGTTTGATTCTGAGCATGAAAAGGATGAAAATAAATCAAATTTTGAATCTGATTAAGAAGAAAATGAAGAAGATGATGAAGATGATGAAGAAGAAGAGGAGGAAGAGGTTGTTAAAACCCCGTTCAATGATTCTGATGATGAAGATGAAGCAAAGATTACTGATAAAGATAAAGGTGATGAAGATGAAGAAATGGATTATACTACTAGTCAGCTATACGATGATGTGGATATAAGGCTGAATGAACCAGTTGATACTGATAAAGGGTTTGTTCAAGAGGGAGTACCGATGCTGCAATGACTAACATTCAACAAGGGAATGAAAATCTGGAGATCTTACAAGTCATAAAAGAAGCTCATGCGACACCTTTTACTGTTCTACAAAAGACTGAAGTCCCAGTTACCAGCTCTTCTCACTCATCTGACTTGGCAGCTAAATTCTTAAACTTTTCAGATATTCCCCATACAGATGCAGAAATTGTTCACGTCTATCATGAAGTACCAAGCAAGCAAACTCCCACACTCCTTACTGTACCCGTATCAGTTATCTCTAAAAAGTCATCAATATACTCCACAATCATCCTACAATCAATATCATCCTTCACTCCTCCACCACCTGAATCAACACCAACTCCTCCACCAACAACTGAAGCTACAAATCCTCCATCTACACTTCTAAATTTTGCATCAGTCTTCCAATTCAATAACAGAGTCACAACATTGGAAAAAGAAGTTGCTGAACTCAAAAGGAAATGATTCTCTCAATACTCAAGTGACTGCTTTAGTAGATGAATATCTAGACGCAAGACTTTGAGTCACCAGTGAAGAATTCATGAACCGCCTTTCTTTATCTATCACTGCAAAGATCACTGAGCAAGTCAAGATACAACTTCCTTAGATTCTGCCACAGGAAATGTCTAACTTTACCCCTCCAGAGATCCAACATATGGTTACTGAGTCACTTGAACATGTTGTTCTAGCCAATGAGTCTTCTCAACCACAATCTTCATATGAGGTTGCTTCAACGCTTACAGAATTTAAGTTAAAGAAGGTTTTGATCAACAAAATGGATAAAAGTGAATCATATCTAGCAGCTCCTGAACACAGAGAATGCTATGAAGGATTTAAAAAGTCTTATGATCTCGACAAGAGTCTCTTCTCTACTTATGATAAAGTGTATTTGTTGAAGAGAAGCCAAAAAGATAAAGATGAAGATGAAGACCCTTCTGCTAGATCAGACCGTGGGTTAAAGAAGAGGAAGTCTAGCAAAGATGTAGAACCAACAAAAGGTCCTAAAGTTAAAGAATCACAGTCTGGCTCATCCAAAGGCGACAAGTCTCAATCAAAATCTTCTAGAAAGTCTGTTTAGTTAGAGGAACTAGAGTTTGAGGTTGTAGATTCGGACATGCTACAAGATCAAGAGGTGAACCCGAGTAATGATGATGAATAACCCAAGGAGAAGGTTACATCTAAACGTGATTGGTTCACCAAACCTACACAACCTCAAGAACCTACTGATCCAGATTAGAATGTTGACAAGACTCTACAACAAGGATAAAATCAAAGCTGGTTAATGACTCTTGCATCATCTGCTGAAAAACCGTCAAAGACCTTTGATGAATTGATAAGCACTCTAATAGATTTCTCTGCATTCATCATGAATGGCCTGAAAATCAACAATCTTACTCAAGAAACACTGTTAGGACCAACGTTCAGACTTCTCAAAGGCACACGTTCCAATTATGCTGAGTTGGAATATGATTTTAAAGAATGTTATAAGGCTCTTTCAGAAAAACTTAATTGGGAAAATCCAGAAGGCGGTGACTATCCTTTTGATCTTACCAAACTCCTACCTTTAGTTATGAGTATAAATCGTTAAAAAGTACCCGTTGATTACTTCTTCAACAACGATCTCAGGTATCTGCAAGGAGGAATTTCAACTATGACCTACACGACTTCTCTAATAAAGACAAAGGCTGCTCAATATGATCTTCCAGGCATTGAATACATGGTTCCAAATATATGGGTTCCTATTAAAGTTGCCTATGATAAACATGTGTTATGGGGATTCTCACATTAGAGAGAACAACGTAAGACCTTCTATGGATATGCACGGGGCCTGCAATCAAGACATGATGTATATTCTATAAGTATTCTGGCAGTAACTCAGGTCAATGTAATGAGGAAACATGGGTATGGGTATCTAGCATAGATTGTAGTAAGAAGAGCCGATAACGAACTTTACAGATTCAAGGAAGGCGAGTTTCCACATCTTTGTATGAATGACATCAAGGACATGCTACTCCTTGTTGTTCAGAATTGTCTTATGAATCTCTCGGGTGATGACATTTCCAACTTCGCAATAGCATTAAGAATGCTCACCAGAAGCTTGCTTATTCAGAAGTGAGTCGAAGATCTTCAACTCGGAGTCGAAAGTTACCAGAAGAAGATCAACGTTACCAAACCAGAAACTACCAAATCTGGAATCAAGAAAAGGGACCCATACACTCCATATCAAGACCCTCAAGGATTCATTTATGTCAACAACAATGGGAGAAAAAGGTTGATGCGATCAGACAAACTCTACAAGTTCAGTGATAGGACATTAACTGGGCTTCGAACTTCACCGGATGACATAACAAAGAATATCCGAATAGAGTACCTGCCAAAGAGAAGATGGAGTACATTGGTGAAGAAAAGATCTAATATCATGATTAAGGCGATTGACAAGCAGTTAAAAGAAAGAAGGTTGATGAGGAGTCTCGAAAAGTTTGTTGGTGGAAGGCACCAAGGAACTGACCTCCGGCTACTTCAACGAATAATATGACTTTGTCATATTGTGTTCGTCATCATAAGATCATTTCGTATATTTTATAAACTTATGAATATGTATATATGTAGTGTAGACTTAAAAGTAGGCTTATATAGTGTTTGAGTATGAGTTTTCAAGAATTTATTAGTAAATTCAAAAAAAAATTAAATTAACATACTCAAACACCATATAATTCCCACATAATTTGAGGGGGCATTAATATGTTCCAATAAAAGGCTTGTTAATAATTGGACATTTTTCCCCGAAACAATGAATATTTGAATCAATTGATATCCAAAATATCAAGAGATTTGACATTTTTGATAAGAGGAGAAAATATGATAAAAATATATGGCTAATAATGTGATTTTTAAGATCTCAAGTGTATGCTTTCCCATATATGTGCTAAACTCTTTCAATTAATCGATGCATATATAAAGGAGGAGCAAATGGTTAAGTGATGGCAGAAGTATGGAAGTACCAAAGACCAACCATTTATATTACTGTATTAGAGTTATAAGGTGGTTAAGTTTAGGTATCCGTTCCCATGATCCAGCCAGAACCAGAGGGATCTACCCATGGATATTCCACTAGATAGTGTAGAAGTCCTTAGGTATGAAAAAAGGAGTAAAGTAAGATTAAGGGAAAAGTGCCGACTAAGATAGAGCTAGTACTGGAATAAACCCAACAAGGTACTAGTTATGAAATCTCGGTAAGCGCTGAAGGGGTTAAAGAATTAAAAAGAAAAGTTAAGATAAAGGGTGAAAAGAAAGAAGCCATCCTTACACTTAGGCAGAAACCATGTCAATACATTTGTTGTCAAGAATCACAAAGATGATTGCTGACATTGAAGACTGACATCATAAACCGAGTGATGCAATTCAAAACCCTCCCTAGCCACTTAGAATCTCTCAAAAGATTTATGTTTCATTTCTCACGGAGATTACACGTATTTCTATCAACACTCTCACTCCGAGTTAGTTGGTATTGGAAAGGTGACAGTCTGCTCCAGCCCCCGATCACTAAAACCAAAAGTACACTATTGAGTCTAGATCCAAGAGATCATCCATAAATCTCATTAGGACACTATTTTAATGTATTTGTTGCTCACACATTGTGAAAACAAGTAATGATTTAAGAGTCCTACGCATTATCCTAGTGATTTTACCAGAACATCAGAGTGATACGTAAGTTATTCACAATGAAAATGGAAATCCTTCTAGAGCCAACATCAAATAAGCTCTTGGTAGGTGACTTGTGCGATTCTATTTGAATCAAGCTTGTGACAACTGGAAAGAAACGATGGTGCGATTCTATATGAATCAAACTTGTTCTAGTATATGAGTTGACGATTGATGAATTTTGAAATGCTTAAAACTCTTGATGTGTCACAAAAACACTTTAGCATGTGACACGTTAATTGATTTTCTCTCAAATCAATTTTTATTTCAATCGGTGAGATAGTAACTCGCTGGTTCACTCTTATCGTGTTGTCTACTTTGAGACGTTCCGATAATGAGAACACGCTGAGTACGATGAATCTAATACATTTGTGTTAGAAAGATTCAATACTACAGCTGGAAATACAGGCAGTATTATACTATAATAACGGGAAACGTGGTTGTTACAACCATATTCGACAAAGTGACAAAGCAATCCACCTAGTCATAGGTCGATCCTTACGGATTCGAAGGTTACTCTAACCAAACACGGGCGAATGACAAAGCCATATTCGTCCCTCAGATTTATTGCTAACTGTTTTATTTTAGGAATATATAAAGATGGACATGGAGGTACCGGGTTCTAGCAGACTCACAAGATTCATAGCCACATGCTCATACTCAACTGACAGTAATAAAGACATCATGAAAGCTCAAGTATATGTTTCAAGACTTCCGCTACTCTGATACCGCACGTCCTTCTTAAAGCGACAAAGTGTTAAAGTTAAAGAGCTTTAAGAAAGATGCGTCATTAAAGCTTTCAAGTTATCAAATCAAGAAAAGTATGAGCATGTCGGTCCAAAGTCACAAGATCACAAGATGGCAAGATTGCAAGACGATGTAAAGGGATTATGCTTGGTTAATGATCTCAAGAAGTTCAAGATTACTTTTATCAAGTCAAAGATACAAGTCAAAGCCTGAAGTCTAAGATCACTACAACATATCACAAGTTAATGATTGAAGTTAAAGACTATAAGTTCAAGACTAAAGTCAAAGCATAGTATGCTAGGTTTAAGTTTTTATAAATTGGAGTGACCTCCCTTAGGGGGAGATTGTTAGGAATACAAAAAGTATCAGTCACTTCCAATATAGATAGTCGTGACTCGTAGATTAATCATATGTAATGTTAGTAAGCTAACTGGGCCAAAGACACATGAAAAGCCCATGGCCGGTTATAGCTTGATGTATTTATACCCTCTCCACACATGCAGAGGGTGTTAGTTGTTCATTTTTCTTACATACTTAATCTAATATTCTCTTCTTTGTTCCACTCTCTTAGTGTTCATCCAACCACCTCTTTCTCTCTCTAAAACTCTAAATGAATTCCATACTATATGTGGTAAGATATTCTACAGGTTTCCATAATTTTCTCATTTATTTTTTCGCTTAACAATTTTATATTTAGACAATCCATTCACATCATGAACATAATCAAGAACACATTTATCATGATTTGCATCAAACAAACATTCATTACAAATAGCACAAACAGATTTAGAATTCGTATTTACATAGATTGCATGACATGAGCATTGCATTCAGTTTTGACAACACGATTCTTTTTATTCTTCCTAGACTTAACACTCCTAGATTGGTCTTCTACTTTATTGATCTTGTTGCTACTTGATGATTACGAGATCCTGTTGTTCTTTGTATTTCCTAAAGGCTTTGATCCGCTAGCACTATTAGAACAATTTACTCCTGTAGAATGCAACATAGGTTTATTAGAGTTTTGTGTTTTAATAGAATTAGTATGTTTGGAAATGTTGCTTGATGATATGATAGGGTCAGCAAATCTAACTTTCTTTTCCTTGTTCAGTGGTGTGACAGCAACTAATTTCTCATTTCATTTTTGGGCAATAGGGCATGTCTTAGAGACATAGACTAACAATTCCTGAACATGTTTTGTATACCTACAAGCAGAGTCTAATAGTGGTTCTCTAGGATTCTGTTTTTTAGCGCTAACTACAATTCCACGTATGGTGTTAGTATTTTCTATAGCTTTTTAAGATATTCCTCATGGGCATCCCTATTGTTCTTAAGTCTATGAGAAATAGGTTTGATGTCTAAGTTGAACATTCCTGGAACAATATTGGTAGCAATAGGTTTTGAAACGATAGTATCGACAATATTTTTACCTTTGAGTTTCCTTAATTCATTTTTCAATGCCGCAATAGCAAAAACCTTTTCTTGAAGTTGAGCATTTAAATCTGAATTGTCAACAGACTTTGCATTGATTTGAGAAATTAGAGAGTCACTATATTCTTTGGATCGAACACGTGTCATTTTAATTAAGTCAAAGTGGTCTTTGTAAATTGATTTCAAATGCTCTCGTTCTTTCCTTAAATTTTCATTTTCAGAAAGTAATTTTGCCACACTATGCTCTAACTCAATGTTTACTGTTTCAATCTTATCAATGTCTTTCTTTACATTCTCTATACTTTCTTTTCCTGACAAAGATTTAATTCTATCCTTTAACTTTCTTATAACCGTGTCCTTTTCTTGTGACTGAGCTTTCAATTCATTTATTTCAAATAATTGATTAAATGTGGGAGCATTTTGGTTTTCACCAGAATTGTCCTTTTGAAAAATTTCTTGATTAAGTTGAGTTTATAGTTCCAATTCTAATGTTGAATAACTTTTGACAAGTTTATCGTAAACATCTTTTTCAATGAAATCTTTCTTTTTGAGAAGCTCAGTCTCAAGTTCCAGACACTTATTGCATTCATCCACACATAACTTATTCACATCCAGAATATCAACAGAATTCACAGCAATATGCATAATTTCTTGAGACATGATTTGGTTTAAGAGTTGATCATTATCAATACTAAATCGTTTGATTTTAATTTCAAAATCGTTTTTGTCTTTAGAACACTGATCAACAGCAGCTTCCATTTGGTTAAAAACAATTTGAACTTCAGTAATTTCATCTAGAAGAGTTTTATCAAACGCATTAAATGTGTATTTTAAAACTTTTAAAAATGGAAATATTTTAGTTACAAAACAAGCTTGTGTATGTTCAAAACCTCACGCACCTGCTGTTATAACATTAGATGTGGTTCTCTTTTTCACGACCTTGTCAAAACAGGCGAGATGATATTTTAGCTTGTTAAGACTTGCATTTACCAAACTCACCTTAGGAAGTTCACCACGAGCTTCAATTCTAATAGGTGTATGTGACTTAACAGGTGTTTCAAAAATGGATGAATGTTTTAACCAGAAAGCTTGTTCTGCATGCAATCTTTTAGTAACAAAACATTTACCAAAATCTTCTTTTATTTTATTCAATTATGAATAATAAATTGGAGAAATATTAATTTTCTGTTTGATTGAAATTTGATCATTTTGTTTATCAAGCATCTTTGATCGACTCTCTTCTTCTAAAATCAATGTCTCTTCATCATCAATCACAGAAATCACATCATGTTCTTTAGCAATAACACTACCATCATATATTGTTGGTTTAATCCGCTGAGCCTTTTTAAGATGGAGCGGATTTTGATAACCAGGAGCTTGTTTATGAGTGTCATCGTAAAAGACTTGTGGTTTCGTTAGCATATGCATTGCTTGCATAGATTGATACAACTTACAAATAATGTTTTCCAGTTCTTTATTTTGGTTTTCCAAAAGAATTTTCTTGTCAATGTATTTAGATTCTTTTTCTTTAGATTATGTTTTGAAAATAGTTAATGTTTTTGATAAGGATTCTTTTTTTGACATAATTAGAAAGAGTTTGTTTAAGTGTATCGATCTCCTGCTAAAAAGCCGCAAGCTTTGCATTTCTATTCTGAATTAGGTCATCCATTTGAGAACCTATTGATTTTTCACGTTTGTTTAAATCTACATTTTGTCTTTGTTCAAAAATGGCGACACGTTCTTTGTATCTCTCAAGCTCAATGGTTAAGGATTCATTTACCATTTTTATTTGTCTGATTTTCCTTATCTAAATTAGCTACATGATCAGTCATTTGTTTAACCAAATATAGAACCAATAAGTCATTAGGTACAGAATAATTAGTATCCTGAATACCCGCATCTTGTGATTCTTGCAGATATTGAGAGTAAGGAATGATATTACTATCATTGTTTATCTCATTATCTAGAAAATCAACAATATGTGTTTGTTCATAATACTTCATCTCTTGCACATCCAGATTAATCATATCATTCGGATACGTATCAGAATATGGTACCTCAGAGAGAACATATGAATTACAGCTTGATAGATTTGCTATCAGAATCGCTTTAGCCGAGGATATATCATATCAATCCGAGTTATAAGCATCCAAATATTCAGTCTGGAAAGCTGATATCTGAGGGGCTATCTGCTAAGTAACTTGAGCCTCTTCTATTCCAGGGTCTGCTAGGAATGCAAGTTGCTCTTCATCTAAAATCTGACCAGCTTCTTGTGCTTCGACTAACATCAACTTCTCCTTAAACTATGTAGCATTTTTGGCCTTTTTAGCTTAGTATATTGTCTCGCCATGTGCCCTTCCCCTTGACAGTTATAACACTTCACAATTCTTGGTTGACTAGCTGCATAATTTCCCATTGAGGTTGTAGAAATTTCTCTGTTTCCAGTACCAGCAAAACTCTGAGTTTGTCTTTCTTGAATTTGTTGAACTGTGACTCTTCCATCTTGAATGGTCGCCAGATTTCTGGGATTGGAAGACATTTTGAGTTGATTGTTTGAAGGTGGAAACCTTGATGCCACATCAGATAGGAATGCCATTGCTTTGTTAATGCAGTCAATCGGATCTTCTCCTTGCTGATATGTAGAAACAGCGAGACTAGAGTCCAATTAAGGAAATTCAGCTTGAGGTTGTTGTGTCACTGATGGAGATATAAATGGTTGCGGAGAAACTGATTGTTATAGTGGATTGACAGGAGTGTGATGTTGTTGATGATGAATGGGTGTTGCATAAACTGGTGTGAATTGTTAAGGGGTGGATGCCTTAAAGGAACTGAATGTTATGGAACTGAGAGGGATTGTAAAGAGTTTGAGAATTAGCTACCAATGAAAGAGGATCCGGATATCTTTCATGCATGAGACGTACTTCATTAGCATGTCATTCATGTTGACTGAGGTATGCATACAACTGATCATAGTTGGTAGTATACAAAGTCTTTGCTAACTTCACATTAGTGATAAACTTGCTCTATTCCGATAGAAGAGCATTCAGAAACTTGGTATTAACTTAAACTTGCTGCATTGTCATCCCAATAGTATGCATGTCATTAATCAGCTGAGAGAATCTCTGATAATACTCATATAATGTTTCACCCTGAACGGAAGCAAACTTATCAAACAAGTTGTATAATCTACATTCACGTTCTTGATATGATAATTCAGTGCCTTTCATTATTAGCTTGACTTTATCCCAAATATCTTTAGCCGCCTCTTGATGGTTTACAAGTGCATACACATTGGGTGGAAGACAATAAAGAATGATATTAGTTGCTTGAACATCACAGTCATCTTGAAGTTGTTGTGCTTTAGTAAGTTCTAAGTATTTCTTAGGTCAAGTATGTCCATCTTCTTCAACAGTTAGGTAGACCAGTGGACCATTGTTGATTGAAGCGAGCATCATCCTACCTTGTTTCTTCCCTTTAATGAATAGTCGTATACGACTTGCCCATGAATCATACATTGATTTCTCAAGCATTTGGAGGACGGTTCTCAGCTCCAACCACAATTATATGTTCTGCTAAAGTAGTCATTATGAATTTGTTATGTGAAAAGATAATTTCTTGATCGTTAAGTGATTAGAGGTTGTTGTGTTAAAGTGATGTATTTTTAAGTGATGAAATATTGAGATTACACGAGATTTTACAATTCTTAATGAAACCGGAAAAATAAGTTAATATTTCACGAGATTTTACAAATCAAATAAATAAATTGTATAATTCACCCAAGCAAATTGGTATACTTCTTTTAAGCAAATGATGTTTAATTCGCCTAAGACTGGTTTAATTCGCTTTCAAGAAAGAAACAGTTTAATTCGCCTAAGACAACTGTTTAATTCGCCTTGAGAAAAATTGTGTAATTCGCCTAGGAAAATATTTAATTCGCCTTGAAGGAACCTAACCAGAGAAACGTATAAATGGCCAGACAAAATACGTATAAATCGCCTGACCAATGAATACGTATAAATCACCAGAATTAGGAGACGTATAAATCGCCAGAATTAGGAGACGTATAAATCGCCAGAATTAGGAGACGTATAAATCACCAAAATTAGGAGACGTATAAATCGCCGGAATTAATACGTATAAATCGCCTCAACACAATAAGTATACATCGCCTGATTCATAAACCGTATAAATCGCCTAAAGTTCCAGAGGTATAAATCGCCTAAACACCATTTTTTTCAAAACATTACTATTCTAAGACTAGTAGAACCTTAAAAATACAAACTTTAAAGTTTTTAACACAAAAATTTTTAAATCAAGATTTTGGACACAAAATTGCTTTCGAACCAAAACTTTTATAAAAGATGAAGATTTTTATGTTTTTCTAAGTTTTCGCTTGTACAGATAGGTTTTACTAAGATATAATAAGAAGAAAAATGAAAGCTTTATGGTTTTAAAGCCACAAAAAAGTGAATACCCTTTGTAGAGTTCAAACCAAACTCGGACAAGAAACACAAAATAAAAACTCATACTAAACCATACTAACCAACCCATGGCTCATGATACCAATTGTAGAATATATGATCTATCTAAACACACAACAAATATGGAAAAAAACTAGAGAGAGAAAGAGATGGAGGGTTGCTTCTAGTGAGAGAAAGTGAAAGAGCAAAACTTAGATTATGAATGTAAGAAATGAAAAAACCAACACCCTCTCCAAGCTATGGAGAGGGTACTTATACCCCTAGTATGGCTGGCCATAAGCTTTGGCTTTTATGGCCTTTCCATGGGCTTTGGCTTAACTAGCTTACTAAGGTTCCAAATATTATGCTACGGGCTATCTAACAATCTTTTGGTAGTGACTGATACTTTTCGTATTTCTAACAACGACTTGACCCGGCCTGAATCGACCCGAACCTGATCGGGTCAACCGGATTAACACCCCTAGTTGTGACAAAATTTGAAGAAACTCAAACAGTAAAATAATGATATGAGCATTTTAATAATAAAGTTTAAAATAAAAACGTCGATAATGAGTTTTGAATGAGAGAACCAATCATAGAAGTCTTACCCTTTTATCCACCGATTCTCTCCTTTCTTCACTATTTTAAGAGAATGCTGAGAATGGAATGAGAATCAATATTGAATCACCAATTCCATTCTCAAATACAAACAAACATGAGAATACTCTTCCATTCTGTTTCTCCTCTTTCCATTCCGTCGTACCAAACATCCCCTAATATTCTTGACATCAAGCTCCTTGTTTGGTGACCGTACATGGGCGTCAACTAATTTTTATTTACTCATTATTTTCTCTTTGATACTCTAAACTGCTCTCTCGCAAGGCAAAACTATGTAGCGTGATTTCAAGGACTGAATTGATACTTTATTTTGGGAGTCTGATGAGTTTTAAAAGCTTTAAATTTATAAGACTGAGATTACCGATTATTAGATGGAAACACACGGGTAAAAGTATAGCCCACGTATGTAGTGTAATATTTTTAAGGTAAGACCAGGTCATCCACAAGGATTTGTGTAGTGTTGAATAATCAGCTGAAAAATAAACTTTAACAAACATGAAATATACATAATTGAATTTAATAATGAGAAAGATGACTACTCGGATGATTTCATATAATTAATAAGCAATGGTGATAATTACAATCTCAACTTGAGACTTGTAATTCATAAAAAGTATTTTCTCGTCAAAAAACGTTTACACAAATTAACTTGCTTAACTTAAGACTTATATTTAGCTAACTTGATTAAATGTGTCACTCAAATAATCCAATTACTATTATATCAAATCTATTTTTGGTTATCAAATAAAGAAAGTGGATTTCTCGTCACAGACGATAAAGATCATAGACAAATCTTTAAAACTATATAGATCACAACGGGTCTTTCGACCTATACCTTAGTGAGTATATAATCAAAGTTGATAATCAAAGCTTATAAGATTAGACACAATAGGATCATAACATAAGCTTAAGATTAACAAGATCGTAATTATACCAAACGCTTATTCATTATATTATTTTCTCTGAGTAGTCATGAAAATTTTAGCCTCTCATGACTATGAAGTTCATAACAAAATTAAGTGAAATAACAA
>BQNB010120650.1:0-20597 GCA_026074375.1 Tanacetum coccineum | reverse complement strand
TGTATCTAGCGCTGTGTATTATGAAGTAGCACCCCAAGTGGTATTCCGCTGCGTTGTCATATTTTTGGGGGTGTTACAGTGTGTGCTGTGGATAAGAGACAGGGAGGGGGAGGGGGACCAATTTGATCCTCCAATCAAATTCAAGTTGGCACAAAACATGTGATTAAGGCTTGTTTTTATTTGATTTGAATTCAAACTTGTTCACCAAGGGTGCATGTGATGTTGGTTTGGAAGTATGCATGCATGGGGAGGGGACCAAAGTGAATTTTATTCATTTTATTTGGCTAGTGCTTCCCATTTGATTTAATTTCCAAGTCTTGCATGCAAAAGCTCATGTTATAAGTAAACCACGATTTACGCAAGTAACGAAACGAATAACGGTATCACCGAAAATTATGAAATTTTATATATTGCCATAAAATGTAAAAACGCAGTTATTGCCAAAATACTACAACGTTAGGCATCCCGGTTCGCTCCCGGAGACGATTCTCAGATAAGAGCGGGAATACTTCCCGGTTACACGTAAATATTAAACGAAACCTCAAAAATTCAAGTTACTAAACGGAAACGGCTAATTTATTGAACGAAAATTCTAAACACTTAGAAAAGTTAAAATATCTCATATAAGGCCTAAATTAATTAATAACCGATGCCGGGATGCGCCCGATGACATTTTTTCAGATTTACGCGGTTTAACTTCCCGGTAAACTGTCAGATTCAAACGTAACATGTAAAAGTCAAAGATAATAATCAGAAAGGTTTAAAATATTGACCTAACATTTACGGGGTGTGACATCCTTTCCCCGTTAAAAGAGCTTTGTCCTTAAAGCTTAGGACGTAGCTTGAGACGCGGATTCAGGGTTAGCGAAAAGATGACGGTATTTTTTTATGCATTTGGTCTTCGCGCTCCCAAGTATACTCAGGACCTCTTCTTGAATTCTAACGGACCTTCACAATTGGAATGTGAATTTGCTTCAAAGGTTTAACTTCGCGGTCCATAATTTCAACTAGTTCTTTAATGAAATTGAGCTTGTCGTCGACGTGGATTTCGTCCAATGGAATAGCGAGCGGTTCGTCGGATAAGCACTTCTTAAGGTTTGAGACATGAAAGGTACTTGAACACGGCTTAGTTGCTCGGGTAACTCAAGTTGATATGCAACCGTTCTAACTTTGGCGAGGATCTTAAAAGGTCCAATATAACCAGGGTTCAGCTTTCCCTGTTTGCCGAAACGTATCACTCATTTCCAGGGCGATACTTTCAACATAACCTTATCCTCAACTTGAAACTCCAATGGCTTACGTCTCTTATCAGTGTAGCTCCTTTGTCGATCACGTGAAGCTTGTAGACGATGCTTGATTTGGATGACCTTCTCTGTTGTTTCATGAACAATTTCTAGGCTAGTGAGCTGAGCGTCTCCTGACTCAGCCCAACATATAGGCGAACGACATTTGCAACCATACAACGCCTCAAAAGGTGTAGCTTTAATACTTGTATGGTAGCTGTTGTTGTAGGAGAACTTTATTAATGGTAGATGTCTGTCCCAACCTTTTCCAAAATCAATCACACAAGCACGCAGCATGTCCTCCAAGGTTTAGATGGTTCTCTCACTCTGACCATCAGTTTGTGGATGATAAGCCGTACTCATATCCAGTTGAGTACCTAGGGCTTCGTTCAACGATTTCCAGAAATGAGATGTAAACTTACTGTCTCGATCAGAAATAATCAAAACTGACACTCCATGCCTCGAGACTACTTCCTTCAAGTATTGTCTCGTCAACTTCTCCATTAAGTCGGTTTCCTTCATTGGTAAGAAATGGGCAGACTTTGTGAGTTGGTCTACAATTACCCAAATTGTCTCTTGACCATACGTCGTCTTAGGTAACTTAGTAACGAAATCTATAGTAATGTTCTCCCATTTCAATACTGGGATTACAGGTTGAACTAACAAACTGGATGGTTTTTGGTATTCTGCTTTAACCTTTGCACAAGTCATGCATTTACTGACATACGTGGCAATTTCTGCTTTCATGTGAGGCCACCAGTATAGCTTCTTCAAATCTTGGTACATCTTGTCCGATCCTGGGTGGATTGAATACTTTGACTTATGTAACTCGTACATAATCAAAGCTCTCAAGTCACCAAAACAGGGTATCTAACTTCTATTTTTCAAACACAATGTTCCATTGGCATGTGGCTCCAGATTCTTAATCATGCCACACAAATCTTCTGTTCCATAATTATCTTCCTTTCTTGCCTCAACCTAAGCATTCAAGATCTGCACAGGGAAGTTTAAACCAATTATCATAACCAAGGCTCAAACTCGTAGTGGCTTAGGTCTACTCTTTCGGCTCAACGCATCAGCCACCACATTCGCCTTTCCCAGGTGATAACGTAACTCACAATCATAGTCACTTAACATCTCTAACCATTTATGTTGTCTCATGTTAAACTCTTTCTGATCTAGAATATGTTGCAAACTCTTATGGTCAATGAACACAAAGCACTTCGTGCCGTAAAGGTAATGTCTTCACATCTTGAGAGCAAACACCACAACTCCTAATTCCAAATCATGTGTTGTGTAGTTCTTCTCATGGATTTTGAGTTGGTGGGATGCATAAGCTATGACTTTCTCCTTTTGCATCAACACTGCGCCTAATCCCTTGTGAGAAGTATCATAATATACTACAAAGTTTTCACTTCCTTCGGGCAATGCCAAAATCGGTGCACTACACAACTTTTGCTTCAATGTCTGGAAAGCAGTTTCCTCCTTTTCACCCCAATTGAACTTTACACTTTTCTGAGTCAGCTTCGTCAGAGGCTTGGCAATCTTGGAGAAACCTTCGATAAATCTTTGGTAGTAACCGACAAGACCTAGAAATTGGTGAATTTCTGTTGGAGTCTTGGGTGATTCCCAATCCTTGATTGACTCAATCTTCACAGGATCAACGTGAATGCCTTCACTATCAATCACGTGTCCAAGAAATTGTACCTTCAACAGCCAAAAGTCGCACTTCGAGAACTTGGCGTATAATTCTTACTTCTTAAGCAACTCCAAAATTAGTCTAAGATGTGCATAATGTTCTTCCTTGGTCTTCAAGTAGATCAAGATATCATCGATGAACACGATCACAAATTTATCTAAGTATGGTCTACATACCCAGTTCATCAAGTCTATGAAAACTGTCGGCGTGTTAGTCAACCCGAAAGCCATCACTTGGAACTCGTAGTGACCATAGCGGGTCTTAAATGCCGTCTTTAGAATATCCTCGTCATGAACTATGAGTTGGTGATAACCAGACCTCAAGTCAATCTTCGAGTACACACTTGATCCTTGCAACTGATCAAACAAGTCGTCGATTCTCAGAAGTGGGTGTCGATTCTTTACAGTAAGCTTGTTAAGTTCACGGTAGCCGATACACATCCGGAAAGAGCCATCTTTCTTTTTGACAAACAAAACCAAAGCTCCCCAGGGTGAGGAACTTGGTCTTATAAATCCTTTGTCAGAAAGTTCTTGTAGTTGGGTAGACAATTCTTCCATTTCGGATGGTGCTAAACTATACGGGGCTCGAGCTATAGGTGCAGCACCTGGGACTAAGCTGATTTGGAATTCAACTTGTCATATTGGTGGTAATCCAGGTAAGTCTTCAGGAAAGACTTCTGGAAAGTCCCGTATAGTCGGCACGTCTTCGAGTCGCTTCTCATTCGACTCGTCTTTGTTTCTTTCATGGTAAACTGCGCCAGAAATAGTTGACAACCTTTCTCCATATACTTTTGGGCCTTTACACATGATATAATGCTCAACGTAGATTTCTTCTCCTTGTCACTTTTGTCTCCTTGAACGATCAGAATTTGGTTTCCGTAAGGAATACGCACTATCTTCTCGTCATAGACAATCACTGCATGATTCTTTGCTAACCAATCCATGCCGATGATAACGTCAAAACTACCCAAATCTATGAGCATTAGATCAATATTAAATGGATGTCCTAACAATCCTAATGTACAACCTCTAAGCACAGTGCTGGTTTCTGAAGTTCTTTCGTCAGCTAGCTCGACAGCGTAGCTAACGTCTAAGGCAGAGGGAATGATATCTAGCAATGTACTAAAAGTATTTGATACGTGAAACTTCTATCGGCACCCGGGTCAAATAACATATAAGCATGATGATCGTTGAGAAGGAACATACCCGTGACAGTGTTGGAACCCGGGTTTGCGTCACCTCCTCCAAGGACATATGCTTTGCCTCTTGCATAAGGAAAAGCTACAAGCACTTTTTGCTAAAACTGACAGGCAAACAGCCTAAGGGACCACTTTCTAGCTTATTTTTAAGCTAGTTAGAGGATCCTTATGGCTTAAAGGCTTATATGCTTGAAAAGCTTGAATAATAAGGTATCTAGAACAACAATCAGAAAAGAGTTTGAAACTTATTTAAGCCATGAAAAAGGCTTAAGCAAAGGCTGGTTCACACAGATTTGCCCTTTTTTGGTTTTCCTAAAAAGACAGATTTGCTATATGCAGCCTACAAAATAAGCTAGAAAAAGTCTTTTAAAAAGCTAAGATAAGCTCAAACAGATTGAGCTTGACCACCAATGAGCTTATGCTCTGAATTTCAAAATCTAAAAATAAGTTTAACTGATCTAAAATCGCTAATGAAAAAGGGACTTTTTACTAAAAAATTCACTTGACAGATTTTTGACTAAACAAAAGTAAACTGAAAAGACACTTACTACTGCATTATGATACTAAAAACAACACGAAAACAATTCTTAAAAGCTGTTTTAAAAGTCTTAATCAAATAAGCAATGTGAAACTGTTCTGTCACCACAGATTCAAACACTTAATAAAAAAAACTTAAAAACAAGCTTTAAACTTTAAAACTTTGAAAAACAGCTTATAACAACTTAAATAAAGCTTGTAAAAGTTGTTCAAGTGACCCAAACCTTTTTTAACAAGTTTTGACCCACTTTTACACCTTATGCCAAACACCCCTTTAAGTGAAAGAAATCCTTTTTAAGCTTGATTGTTAAAGAGTTAAGCTGAGGTTTTCAAATACAGATGTTTAACCATGAATATGAAGCAAAATTAAGCAACAAGAACATAGAATAGCAAAACATAGGATAACGCCAATTTTAAGGCAGTAAAAAAGACAGTTTTAAAGAAAAACTTAAACAAAGGACATATAAGCAATAAACAAGCTTAAATAAGCACTAACAAACATAAATATGCAATAAAAAGCAGGAAATAAGCAATAATAAGCAGATGAACAGTAAATAAGCAAAAATTTAAAAAATAAGAAAATGGAAACTCACAAAGGTCCACAGCTTTTGGCAAGGGAATAAGCACTCAAAACAGTCCTAATGCTTCCCAAGAAGCTCTAACCCAAGGCTATCCATTATTTTACCTCTGCTCCATTGAATTGACAGATTTTTATGATTTTTGTTTTTTTAGACAGAATTGTAAATATGTTTTCTTAGGCTTTGAATGTTCAAAAGCTTATATAAGAGCTTAACAATTGAATTTAAAAGACAAGTAATGTAAATATAAATATTTAAAGAAAAAAACTTAAAATTTCATTACCTTAAAAAATTACAATGCTTAAAAGGACAGAAATTTAAATGACAAGTAAATTAAATTGCAGTATTAAAAATGGACAAATTTGTTTACACAAGACTTGACTTAACAAAATTCAAAAAAAGAAAATAAGAAACTAGCCTATATTTATACTAATAATTCTCTAAGTATTCAAGTCCTCTTCTTTGTGCTTCTTTACTGAGAGGCTGAGAGGGTGTGTTTTCTTTGTGAGAGGGTCAAAAGCTCAATCTCAGCCATCCATTTTCTTGGTCTCCAAGTCCATTGATCATAACCCTTCATTTTCTTGTCTTTTTTTATCAACCAATCGAATTTCAGGGGATTGCCAAGGTGGCAAATGCCCCATGTGAAGAAGTGGGGTTAAGGAAAGTGATGGTTTTGGCTGGTGGTACAGTAAACGAGGTGAATATGACAAGGGAGAAGGAACAGGGTATTTGGCGGGAAAGTTTGGTTTAGGTTAAACTGGGTTTAAGTTTGTGGGTTTGGCAGGTTTAGTCCCTGATTTTGTATAGTGTAATTGCAAGAGTGGTCCATTGTGGTGATAAATGTTTATGGGAATTGGCAAGTTAAGCCCTTCAAGGAGTATTGAGGTTTTACACGTATGGTCCTTGTGGTGTAATAAAAGACTAACAGCCTTTTGATGGGCTGTTAAGTCTTATCAGGTTAGGGATTTGGGCCTTAGTTAAGCAGTTTGGGCCTTTATATGATTTGGGCTGTTTGGTTTTGGCAGTTTGGGATATAAGCCCCAAATTTTGAGGATAATGGCTTCATTTTAAAGCCTGTCTTGATGGCTTATTGGGGCCGACTTGGACCAATTAAAAAGGGGTCGGGGTTGGCCCAGTTATTGTTCCTTATTGGTTTCCGGCTATTAAATTTTGCCGTGATGGTTGACTTTGACTTGCTTGAATTTGACTTTTGACTTTTTCATGCTCTTCTATTCCGTGCTCAGTTTTGTCGTTTTTGGCTTCGTTTTTCGTCCTTTTGTAGGATATCCGTTTTTCCTGCACTTTATTAAGTGAAAAACTTACAAATATCTTTGTATTTTTGGTTACGTTTTTGATCATTTTAAGTCCGTGTTTATACGGTCATATGGTAATGTGTATTTAGAGCACATACTCAACAAAATACTCCTTACTAAACTATTGCACGTTTGTCCTCACCGCAATGTATAAGTAAACTCATTCCGAAAACTATGACCCTCAATCCCCCTCATATCTAATAACCTCGAAAAGTAGCTAAGATGTTACTCAAGGGTAATTAGAAGAAATCAATAGCTTTGAAGAGCCCGTTTTTGACCATTTTTAAAATATTACACTTATTCACACATATTTTTGATTTTTCTTTTTTCTCTTTTTTTTGTACTTTTCTTTTAACGCACAACTAACTAACATGTTTGGTACTCTTCGTTATTGTTATAAACTTTGAGGGATCATATATCAAGAAACATTTCAATCCTAAATGTCCAAAAAGATAAATTCATAGTTCTCGAACTTTTCCACTTATTCCAAACCAAGTTAAAACGAATTCAACCGTTAAATATAAGTTAAAGTGCAACACCTACTACATATTTGTAAACTTATGTGATCTTTTCGCTCTGATAATTAGTATATATGAGGTGAGTGTGATATTTCGACATTTCAAATCATGGATCAACGTTTTCGCAAATTTCTATGCTTCACGTTCCACCCGTGAGTATAATGAGTTGAAGCGTGAGATAATCCCTTGTAGCGACTTTGTATGGCAACCTCCCAACCTTGCGGCTAATGTGGCCAGGCTTTTGACCACACCACAGAGATAGTATCGAGCCTCACGGACCTTCGGTTTCAAACACTTTAGGTTTTTCCTCGTTTATACATAACTTATTTAAAACAACCATAACTTAAAATGAACAAGTCTTAGTTCGAAAGCATATTTAAATTTAAGAAAAAGAGATTTTCTCTATATTTATTAAATCACATACTTAACATTAACATTGCCATAATTGAAATCCTCGACCTTTTAGAAGGCTGCAACATCGGTTGTGAGCCGGCAAGATGCAGCAAACTTTTATCAGTCTCGGATTATTATTCTTACTATGGGCCTTTCTTTAGAAGGCTGCAACATTACAGGTCTGTGAGTCTCGGCAAGACTGCAGCATCTTTTGTCAGCCCACAGTTAATATTATTACATCATCATTCTTTTTTCATCTTTTCATCATTTGTCATTTCTTTTTATTTTACCTCTATTCACGTTATTTATCAGAAGACTTCTTTTTGGAAATATTTAAGTATAAATTTGAACTAAGCTAAATATTCATTTGACTACGATTACATTTCAAATTCAAAAATTGTTGATTTAAGTTTAATTTTCAAAAATAGCACGTATTATTAGTCCGATTAGGAGCTTATGGGAGAAAAAGCAGCAAATTACACACATGAGCTTGTAAGATTTCCAAATAATCCTTGTTTAACATCTAACTCACACTTAACTCTATCATTTTTCATTCTTCGCAAAGATCCTGCAAATGCTTAGTCTATACGTTAAGAACTAGGCTAAGAGCTCAACACGCTTGTTCGGGTCAAACTTTTATTCTTTTTCTACCCAGCCAGGAAAGTCTTTAATATATGACAAAACACTTATTTTGTTTTTGATGATTTTTAACTTTTTCATTTTTTTGGATTTTGGTTGGTTAAAGAACAGGGGATTACTTGAAAACGATGGCTGCAATCACATTCAAATCGATAGATCTCCCCATAGAAGAATGAAACATTGTCTCAATGTTTTACGAAATGGTCTCTACGTAAATCTAGGCGTTTTAGTAGGTATGCAAAAAGAAAAATGATAGTCGATAAGATTTGGACTATTGGATTCCCAAATGTAGCTGTAGGGATTGTGAGCTCTAGTGATGCAAGGACAAAAAACCTGTGAGCACGAAGGGGGGAAGGCTTCAAAATTCAGGCAATCCTGGACATACAATCACAAAACACAAAACATGAAAAATGAAAGAGGCGAGCCTCTCTCACAACACACTTATTCATTACTACTATTAATATTATATTAGGATAAGCATGGGTTGCCACCCACGAAGCGCTTGTTTAAGGCCACTAAGCTTGACCCGATCCCCCCATACTTGAGCTGGTCAAGGAGGTGATAGAAATGGAGACACGGAACCTCCAAACACGGGCATGTCCTCTCCATAAGGAGCAAGGGAAAATCTTCATCGGCTTTCAAAATTTTTTAATGACTTTGAAAGCTTTAGGACCCCGATGAGAATTGTATTTTCCGGGAGAAGAGAAGTATGAACATCCCTTTTGAAGGTTGAGAATTCCCGGGTTGAAAACTTTTTCCTCATTTTCGGATGAAAACGAGAGTAGATTTTCGGACCCGGGAACTTCTTTGTGGAAAGGAAGTTCATAAAGAGGGGGATTAAAATCCTCAAGAATTAAAGAAGCATTAGTGGTCTTCTTTACATTCTTTTCTGGTGTTACACATTTGGTGACTTCAAAATGGTTCTCATGAATGAGTATACCCGGATTAAATACCTTGTCCTCGTTATTGGTTGAAGGCAAAGCATCAACCTCTGAAAAATCCTCATAGAAAACCAAGTCACACTCGGGAAAAGGAACGAAATCACTTGATTCAGGGTGATTAAGTTCATCAATCAAGAGTTTAGCATCTTTGTTTTTTTCTTCCTTGGAGTCAAAAGGATCATAATAAGTATTATCATTAACGGTCCTCAGATCCAAAAATTTCCTCTTCTTAATCATCCATGAATCGTGGGGATGAAGTAATCAAGAGCATGTTCATCGGTAAACATCTCAGAAATGGTATCAATAAGATTGTCATCAGGAGAATTTTTATCAACCGAATCTTCGAGAATATAATCCATTTCCTCGATAGGATCATGGTTAAGTAAATATTCTATCTCTCTAAGATCGGGTTTGATATCAAAGGGAAGGTAATCAATTCCTGGTGGAAATGCAAAATGAGCGAGTTCATCGGCGAATTCCTCAAGAAAATAGTCGCTAGTCTCAGAAATCGGGAGATTAGGTGAAGAAGAATTGGTACTACCACTTAAAGGATTATCATGATATGGAGGGAGATCTTTGGTTTTATCAAGATTTAGCAAGTTCTCAATAATATCTCCCTCCGGGTCAAAGATATCATCATTAACTTCCGGTGAAGTTAAGTCGATATGAGAAGTGAGAGAAGAAGTAGGATCGCCACTTGGATGATTGGTAATCTTTTCATTTGCCAACAAGTCTTCAAGATATTCTTCATGTGAAATATTGGAGATATCAATCATGTTGATTGATTCTTTTTGAGGTGTATTAGAATATCTTAAAGTGTCATTTCTCATATTCAAGATCAATCTTTCATCACCACCACGGAGAATCATTTCTTCTCCGTGAACATCAATCAAAGCACGAGCGGCGGGACCGTAGAGAAAGGTTCTTCCAGATGGAGCGGGGGACACGATGGATGCTTTCTATAATCAACGATGATGAAATCGGCAGGGAATGTAAACTTTCCAACCAAAACAAAGACATCTCTTGCAATTCTAGCCGGTGTATAAATTGTCCGGTTAGCTAGTTCAAAGGTCATGCGGGTGGAAATAAGCTCGGGTAAACCTAACTTTTTCCAAACTGAGAGTGGCATTAAGTTGATGCTAGCACCTAGATCGGCTAGGTCCTTGCACTTGAGCTCACTAAAACCACACGGAATAAGAAATTTCCCAGGGTCTCCAAGTTTCTCGGGTAACTTCTTAAGGATAACGCTGAGCAATTTTCATTAAGGGGTGTATTTGCTAGCTCTAAAAGTTTCTCCTTATTGGAAAGGAGACTTTTAAGCATCTTTTGGTATTTCAGGATAAGAATCAAAGCATCGGCAAGATAGATATTGATGTGAGTTGTTTGAACATTTGCCAAAATTTGTGGATTTGGACTTCATCTTTTTCTTTCTGTTTTTCTTGGTTCATTCTTGACGGATAAGGGATATGAGGTTGACGAGGATCCCTTTGGTGAACAACATAATTTCTTTGAGAATGAGGTTTAGCTTTTTGGACGAGAGGAGGTGGGACCTTAATGGTAAACTCACCATGTTCCAGGTCCGTTAAAGTCTCCTCAACACGTTAATCCTCCTCCAGATTAATGAATGGGGGAGGCATAGGAACGGAAGGTCCATCAAGAACAAGACCACTTCGAGTGGTAATGGATTTCAATTCACCTTTCGGGTGAGATCTCGTACCCGAGGTAGAAGCGGTGTTCATTTGAAAAAAGCTTGCCATCATGTTCTTAAGCTCGTTTGTTTGGTTAGACATTGAAGTTTGAATCGAAGTTTGCATTTCATTTCTTAACTCATTTTTCACATTGTTAATTTGGTTTTGCATGGCTTTCATGTTAGCCTCATTTGTTTTCTTAATTTTCTCCAATTCACTTAAAGGAACACTTTGATTTTGTTGAATTGGAGCTTGATAATTTGCATTTTGATTGAAATTGTTTCCTCGGTTATATCCTTGAGGTTGGCTAAACCGGTTTTGATTATTTTGCACGTTTGGTTGAGCAAGACCCGGTGGTCTAGTTTGATTAGCCACACCTGGAGGACGATAACCGGAATTACCCTGATTGTAGTTACCCGCGGCTGCTGCAACGTATCCTTGAATATTATCCCGATATTCCGGGAAAGTGTTGCCATCGGCGGCGAGACACTGATAATACGGATGAGCACCACCGCAAGTAACACAAATCTCCTCAACAGCCTTTACGGAAGCTGGAGGTGGGGTTGCTTGAAATTGTTTTAGAATAGCCGTCATGGCGGTAGTCACAACACTCGTTTGCTGATTTACTGCATGAGTAAGTTTGGCTATATCGGAGGAAGAAGAATTAACATCACTTGATTTCACTTGAGAAATAATCGATTTGTTTCGTGAATTGCAGACCTTGGATTTGTTTTCGATAATCGTCAACACATCTCGAGTACTTCTTTCCAAAAGATTGCCGCCGACGGCATAATTCAAGGAATCTTGGTAGGTCAGGTTCAAGGCATTGTAGAAAGTATCAAGTTGGTGCAATTCGGTGAAACCATGATGAGGACAAGCACGAAGGAGATCTTTGTACCGGTCCCATGCCTCATGAAACGACTCATCAAACTTTTGTTGAAAGTTGGAAATTTCATTTCGTAGATTTGTCGTTCTTGAGGGGGAAAAGAATTTCTGTTAATGAATTTGGGATAACAAAGATCTTCTCCACGTGAGAAAAGAACGAGGGGTTCTTTTTCAGCCAACGATGGGCTGCCCCCCCCGCAAGAGAAAAGGCAAAAAAGCTGAGCTAAATCGCTGAATTAGGCACAAACTTGTATTTTGATTAGTGGAAGTTATTTTATTAAACCAACGGATGTGGTCATGAGGATTGTCTTCCTCGATCTAGTCCGAAGAATGGTCCAAAGTTATCATATTAATGAAGACCTATGCTTGAGCTCGAAATGCTCAGCAAAGATTGGTGGAACCCACGATTGCCCTCCCGCATAACCCTCGGTGGGGTGCAGCGGAGCAATCCGCCATAGTACATTGATCGGCCGCATCGAAACTATGGGTGATTCTTCAAGATCAACGGTTTCAGACCACTTTGATTAGAACGTCTACGATTATGACGTTTCGAGTTTGAAGTGGTTACCAACGAAGAATTACCAACGAGATTAGAAGAAGAACGAGTGCGCATGCACTAAAAAGATAAAAAGAAAAATATTTTTGGTTTTTCAATAATTTCACAATTTATTTTATGACAAAACGAGAATCAAAAAAAAGAAAAAAAACAATAAAATAAAAAACATATAAATCAAAAGAATAACTTAAACCAATAATCGACAAGCTTCACGGTAGCTCTTTAAAAGAAAAACGCACAAAGGAGCGAAGGAGTAGAAAAGCACGAAGCTATTAAAAACCTTTCTCCTTTAGGGTCGTAGTTCCTCGGAAAAACCCTCCTTATACCCCTCTTAGAGTTTGTTAAACTTTTAAAGATGAGTCGTACGTCGCTAGTGACACAAAGGCAAGTTTTGAATCTTTTGTTCGGGAACTTATTATGATAATGCTCAAGATGCAAGCATTATATTGATGATGGTTTTATTTCTTGATTAAGGACAAAAAAAATTATGTTTTTGATTTTTTTTTTCTTATACTAATACTAATAAAAGAAAATGAAAAATATTTTTGTATTTTTTATATTTTTAATAAAGAAAATATTCACAAATGGGAATGAGAACTTCACGAGGGAAGGGTCTTCAAAAACTAATCTTCAAACGTATCACAAAATCGCACACGACCTCCCCGGCAACGGCGCCAGAAAATTGATAACCTTTAAAACTTAGCCTTTGTAAATATAAATTATTAATAAATAAAATAAATATTTAAGGATAATTTCCCAAGATTATAATACAATTATAATAAAGTTATAGTAAGAATTCCAAGAGATTCGAATCAATTGCTTTTGACCAAAGAAATATCAAAAATCCCCCTGGTCGTCTCCCAACGAGGTGTGAATTGAAAATCGAGAACGTTCGTGATCGCGTTATTTGAATGGTTAAGGATTTTTGGAATTGGTTTTCTAATTTCGACTATTAAAAAGCAAAAACGAATACGGGAAACCTAAAAATGAAAGCTAAAAGCGATTTAAACTTAAAAACGAGAACGGGGTTCGAAACCCGTTCTTTAAAAATCAAGTTTTTACAAAAATAACCCTACGAGGTGCAAAATTAGTTTCCTAGTGCTAATGATAAAAGAAAATTTTGAAAAGAATTATATTTTTTTGACTTTTTTAATATTTTTTTATAATTAAAAACAGTTTTATAAAAATTTTTTAATTAAAAATAGTAAACATACATGGAAAAATTCTGAAAAATACAGGAAAAGTAGCTAAAAGATATAGCTGGTTTTTAAAGAAAATAAGAGTTTTGAAATTGGGCTTATAAATAAGCCAGAAATAAGCCAAAAAAGCTTATAGCTTAAAACTAGAAAAAGGCTATATAAATAAACCAAGTGGAAAATGGGCAGATAGCCCTATCTGGTGCCAATGGTTTAGTGTGTGAGAATGTGGGACGTTTGTGTGCTAAAGGGGAGGTCCAGGGTTTGAATCCTTAGCCTCCCTTTTTGCAAAACTATTTTTTTTCTTTTTGCAAAATTATAAAACAAATAAAAGTAGACAACTTTAAAAAAATGGCTTATTACAAAAACTCAAAAATAAGCTCAGAATGAGCTTAAATAAGCTGGCAGATATGAATTTTTACACTAAGCTAAAAATGCTAAACTGGTTAAGCAATTTTTAAGCAAATAAGCTAGTGAAAAGCACAAATAAGCACAAATAGCCAATTACTAATACCTAAGAAACAAGTATAAGCTAGAGTAAGCAAATGAAAACAGAAAGATAAGCTAAAACAAGCAAATAAGCAAATTGCAAAAAACTAGCAGGCAACAGCCTAAGGGGCACCTTTTGGTCTTATTTTTAAGTACCAAAAAGCAAACTAATGGGCTTAAGGCTTGAACTAGCTTAAAGCCTAGCTTATGGGCTTTCTAAAAAAGCAAAGAAAAAAAAAGTTTGAAAAACAAATAAGCATTGAAAAAGGCTTGTGAATTTGGCAGTTCACAATCAGCACACACTGATTTGGTTTTTCTTAAGGAAAAAGGGACAAAGTGCAGGCCTGAAAATAAGCTAAGAAATAAGCTTGAAAATGAAAATTAGGTTAAAACAGATGGAGTTTGACTCAAGGTGAGCTTATGCTCAAAAATTCAAGAACTAAAAACAAATTAAAGTATCTGATAAATTGAATTGAAAAAGGCAGTTTTAAACTATGAAAAACAATTAGTACTCTTGACAGATTTTTGACAAGATTAGAAGTAAACCAAAAGGACTTTATCTACTGCATTGTACACTTGAAATTAGACACAAAAACATAGACTCAAAGAATGTTTTACAACTAAATCAAATAAGCAATTGTGGCACTGTTGTCACCACAGTTTCAATAGAAGCAATTTATAAAACTTGAAAACACACTTTAAGACCTAAAAACTAGCAAAAACAAATCAAATACAACTTAAAAATGTTTGTAAAAATTGGTTTGGTGACCTAATGGTTTTTATAACCAAAATTACCCACTTTGACCCACTGTCCAAACACCCCTTTAAGGTTTTCAAATCCAAATTTTAAGCTGATTTACTAAGATTAAAGCAAAGTTTTGCAAAAACAGATGATAATCATGCAAAGTTAAGCAATAATCAGCAAATACCAAACAAGAATAAGCACTAAATAAGCTGAAGTAAGATACAGAGCATAAACCCAATACTAAGAGGCACATAAGACAGTTTTTTAAAGCAAATCTTAAAGAAATGACATCAAGGCATTAAAAAGAGAAAAATAAGCATACACAATCAGAAATAAGCTAGATAAGCAGTAAATAAGCAACCAATAAGCACTTGAATAGTAAAAATGTAAAAAATTGAAAAAGTGAAAAACTTACAAAAGGTCCAAGCTTATGGCAATGAAATAAGCTTTCAAAAAGCTTAATAAACCCTTGGCCAAAAGCTTCCATGAAGCCACTAGACCCAAGGCTTCAAGATTAACCTTGCTCAATGCTTTCTATCTATGATATTTTTTGTGATTTATTAGATTTTTAGACATAAAATAAACTAGGCTTTTATATAAGATTTTAATGGCTTAAAAACTTATAAAAGAGCTTATAAAATAGTATGTAAATCAAGTAACTCAAATGACAATAATTTAAAGAAAACACTTAAATTTACATTAAAATAAAAGATTACAAGCTGAAATTTAAATGACAATTAAATTAAATGATAATGTATTAAAAAGACAGAATTAAAATGGTACAAATTTAGATTAATACAAACTAATGGACTTAACACTAAAATTCGACAAAGGCAAAATGAACTAACTAGCTACTATTTATACTAAAATAACTAGGTCTTCTTGTGGTTCTTTGCTGAGTGCTTTGAAGCTGGTGTGCTTGTTGTATGAGGTAAAAACCATAAGTTAATCCTAGGCATTGAATTGCCTTTGTGTCCAAATCGTATTGATCAAACCCTTTATTTTCTTGTCTTTCTCTTTGTCCAATAGGTGGGTTTAGGATTAACAACTTGGCATTGACTTTGTGAGGTGGGGTTCAAGGGAAAGGGATAGTTTTGGAGGGTAGTTTGTAGGGGTGAGGTGAAAACGACAAAGGAACATTGTTGGGTATAGAGCTTGGCGGAAACCTGGTTGAGTGTGGGCAGGAAGATGTTTGATGATTTGACAAAATGGTCGCTCTGTTTTATATATGTTATTCAGATTTAAAGTCCATTGTGGTGTAAACATTTTGGATGTGGCAAGTTTAAGCCTTCAGATTTATATTGAGTCTTGCACGTTAAGTCCTTTGACTAACGTTTGTTACAGATCAAGGGTTAAGGTCCTTAAACAGCCGTTAAGTGGAATGGGCTTATTTATAGGAAATGGGCCGGTTTGTATTTAAAAGGGAATTGGGCCTTCAAAGGGATTATGGGCTTATAAGTCTTCATATAATGTGTAAATGGGCTGACCCGCAGGGGGGGTGGGGGGGGGGGGGGGGTAAAAGATTTGAGTATAGTATGGAGATAAAACCATTACTGGGTAAGGGTGGGCCCATTTAACATTTCTTCGGTTACGGCTTCGGCTTGACCTTTGACTTTTCGAGAATGACTTTGACTTTGACTTAGTTGACTTTGACTTTGACGCTTTTCCATTCCGTGCTCGGTTTTGTCGTTTTTGGCTTCATTTTTCGTCCTTTTGTCGGATATCCGTTTCCTGCACCATATAAATAAAAACATACAAATACAATGTATTTTTGGTACATTTTTGGTCATTTAAGTCCAATTTTAATGGAAAAGGGTATGTGTATTTAAGCACATACCAGTTACAGGTAGGGTTTTTGTGCTAATCATATAACTCATATCCATGAGATGCTTCTAAAACAATAGTTTAATCAATATATGCCATAAATTTTTTTTAAAACTTGGGTCAAAATTACCTTCCTAAACTATGTTTCGGTATATTACACATCTTTTTAAGGATAAAGCAAATGGAAATAAAAAGATAGTTTCTAAGGCTTTCATTACCCCTACACTTAAATTGAACATTATCCCCATTGTTCCAAAAGTACCCAAAAATTAAGAAAGGGAAATTAATTGAAAGGTAAAAGAAACTAATAATCCCCTGGTTTGCTCAATATTGGAGAAGAAACGAGATAAACCAGCTAAATCTTCATCTAAGAATCGTCCAAGTGAAAATCCTAAGAACTTCCGGACTCTCCTTATCAAATATAACCTGAAAATCAAAGACAAAAACAACTATACCCGCATAAAATCGACGGTTAATGATATACAACCCAATATAATCATAGACTAAAATCCTAATAAAACAATAAAGATAGAATATTTGTACTAATGCTATCGTGGGTTTAGGGGTGAGAAAAACGGATCGCAGACCGGACTGAGAAACCGGCCCGGACCGGACTGAGAAACCGGCCCGGACCGGACTGAGAAACCGGCCCGGACCGGACTGGACCGAACCTATTTCGTTCCGGTCCATCCTTTTCTTTATTTTTGGTCCTCGGTCCGGTCCGATTTGGTATTACGAAAAAACCGACAATTATGCCTTGTTGGACCGGACCGGACCGAAGACCGAACCGAACCGGACTGGACCATTTTGGTCCGGTGTTTTGGCCAAAGTCGGTTTCGGTCCGGTCCGATTTTGATTTGTCCGGTCCGGTTTTCGGACCGTGATCACCCCTACGTGGCTTTCTGTAAAAATCTAGAAATTTAACAAAAATAAATTTCAAAAATTCAAAAAAGGCGGATTTTTCATCTGCTACAGGTCTGACGTCATCAGGACCACCTGACATGTTTTGCGTTTTTGTAGTCTGGAAAAATTTCTACAAAATATCCTATTACTTATTTCCTTGTAAAATTACTGCATAAACCATGAAAATGGTTAGTATAAATATGACTCAAACAAACAAACAAAACATAAAATGTGTATTAACTTTAAATTATCTATTTTACATGTTTGAAATGTTTTCTATTTACTGGATATTTTCCCATACACTTATTTTATGCAAAATACCTTTGAATGCAATTAAGACGAAGTTAAAAACAAAACAAAGCATGATCACATAGCTTTCAAACATACAAGAACAAATAATAAAATTTAAAACACATGACACTCCTAAAATGCATAAAAATTAAAAAGATTGGGTTGCCTCCCAATAAGCGCTTGTTTTTGTTCGAGTCACGAGTCTGACTCTACCATTATTTAACAAATAAAGGAGAGGGTTTCCCTACACTTAAAGTCAAGTGTAACTGATGGTAACAGTACACCACATTGTGGTAAGAATGAGCCATATGTTGAAAAAGTGGTTGTTGAATTATATGCTCCAAATGGTGTGTTTCTTTGATCCTACCCTTTTTATATTTCTTTTGGCCTAAGGGGTAAACTAAGTCCTTCTCCAAGAAAAGAAACTTCTTTGGATTCTATTTGCCAATCATTTTCTATCATCTCTAAATTCAAAAAATTAACACACCTAGGGATCCACATTCTCCTAATAAATACGGTTTAAATCCATAATGTTTCTTAGAGTCATCTTTACATTGAGTGATAATAGCAATACACATCCTTAAGGTGGAAAGATGCCACGTGAGGTGAAGGTGGTGTATGAATGGTTAAATTATCTACTACTGTTGGGGTCAGTTCCTGAGCCCTTCAGTATTTCAGTAGATTAAAACATAAAATCCCCTAAGTATTAACCAAGTTGAAGAAAGTTTTGCTTGAGTCGCTGAAGAAAGTTCAGCTCCAATGCTTCAGGTACTTAGAAGATCAAGATAATCTTCACTTCAATTTATGTGGCGGTTCAAAAACTGAAGATAAGTCCTTAGGAAGAGCTTCAATTCAGCTTGGTTGACAATTTCAAGCTAAACAATGTCTATCTCCTTAACAGAAGTTTAAATGAAATGTTTCACTTCTAGAAGGTTTACAAGGCGGGAAAAAGATATGCTTTATGTTAAAAAGAATAAAGCAGATCTCCTTGGGAAAGTAACTTATAGAAGTACAACAACTTTTCTTAAAGGACTGCACCTAGTACTAGAAAGCAAACATGCATTAAATGGTAGTTCAACCACCCATTTAATATTTGCCATGTAGTCTAGGTTAAACTTGTAAACCCTAATCCCTTTGCCTAAAAAAGGAAAGGGATATTAAGAGTAAAGAGCTATATCTTCCAATTAATGCGAAATGCATTGAAGAGCTCTCGTATCTCTCAAACAAACTAAACAGAACTGCTGAAGCTGAAGCTTCAGTTCTAGTCATAAGTAGTTTGTTTTCTTACTCTTTTAACTTTGGTTAAGAGTTTAAGTTCGAAGGAGATAACACCTCAATTGTCATTCAACCACCTTGCTATTCCACATGCAAGGTGTGTCATAGATTCTTTATTTGATTCTAATAAGAACCTATATGTTGAAAAGTACTTCTATGTGTTTTAAACTTGTTCTTTATATTGCTTTATATATATATATATATGTCTAAAATTCACTTTGTTTCCATGAAATGTGATTAGTTTAACTTGATAAACCTTATATCACATTCACAGGGAACAAGTGGTATCAGAGCCTTCTGGTTTGTAAAATCTTTTAGAAAGTTCTTTAAACTATTCAAAAGCTTTTTAAAATCAAGATCCAGTAACATGGCAACAAAAGTACCACAAACTTTTGAATATAGGGGTGGCCAGTTAAATGCTGCTCCTCTACTAGAGGTGATAAATTTCACAAATTGGAAAAAGAGGTTCATGTGCCACATTATTGGTATTGAACCTTAATTTGAAATCATCATAAAAAATGGTCCCTATATCCTCATGGCATCGGGTCAAAGTAAGCCTAAAGTACAATGGTCAGCAGATGAGAGAAATGCTACAAACCTAGACCAGCGACTCAAAATTCTCATCATGTTTGTACTTCCAGATGAACTCTATCATAAACTACTTAACAGCTAAATCTACTTGGGATGATTTGATACCATATTACGAGGGCCCCTCTGATGTGAAAGAAAGTAGGGTCATGGACCTGAAATTATGTTATAACACCTTCAAGTTCAAAGAAGGTGAAAATCTAACACAAACTTTCACCAGATATAAAGCTTTGATGAATGAACTAGTAAATTATGGCATCAAACTTTTAAAGCTTGAAATAAATATTGGTTTCATAAATGGGTTGCCAAAGAAGAGGCCAAGCTTTTGGAAAAGTCTTAGAAACACAAATCATGTGAAAGAATCTAAACTTGCTTCTCTATTTGGCAAACTCAAATATAAATAAAACCTCATTGACAGTATTTATGACAATGAAAATAAGAAGGCTCTCACCACTGTAACTCCTGTATCAACTGCCTTCATCTCAACCTCTATTATCCAGGACTTCCAAGATAGTCCTGATGATGAAGAGGATACAAGAAGCAGTCAAGAGTACTTGAATGACCTTGAAAAGGAATATCAAACTAAAGCTCTCTTAGCCAAGATAAGAGATTCTTCAAAAAGGAGAGTCAAAGATTTAGTAGTGCAAAGGCAAGTGAAGATACTCAATGCCATAAATGTGGCAAAAATGATCACTTTGCAAGAGACTGTTTCTCAAAAACTTTAGTTCCCTCTTTTCCTTCACCAAATCAAAACCATACCCAGCCTAGACTTTCCAGCTCCTCTCTCTACAAAACTGAGTCAAAAGACTTTGAAGCTAAATACAACAAAGTCAAGGCTAAACTCGCCCTACTCAGTTCTAATGCTTCAGCTTCCAGCTCCACACTAGTAAAAAATAAAGGACTTATTGAGTGAGATGTATAGAGAGAGATTGGATGGAAAAATGGATGAATTATATAAAGATGGAATATGGAAAAATGGAACAACCAACCCTCTCTAAGGCTAGGAGAGGGGCTTATATAGGTCCTATAGTGGCTGGCCCATGGGTTCTAATGGGCTT
>BQNB010120649.1:0-20597 GCA_026074375.1 Tanacetum coccineum | reverse complement strand
TCCGAATAAGTGTCCGGGGGCGTGACGTTCATAAATATCTCAAGTACAAAGCATAAAGAACGACCTCTAGAGGTACGTTTAAAGATAAACACCGTTGCATAAGTTCAAAATAATTAATAAGGTTTTACATCGATCAAAACAATCGTTTCAAAAGTATAAATGCGGAAGCTTAAATGAGTTCAACAACGGTATTTAAAGACATAGATAAATTCTAGTAAATCGGTTCGGTCAATAGACTTCACATAAATCAAGCAACATCATCCAAGCTAAGCACTTGAGAAAAACATGCTTAAAACGTCAACATAAAGTTGGTGAATTCATAGGTTTAGTTCAAACGTAATTAGTGTGGACCACAAGTTTATCAAAACGTATGCGACAGTTATAACAGATACAACTTCACATAAAAAGGTATTTACGTTGTACTAAGCTCATGATATAGACGCTCAATTCACGTAGCATAGAACATGCCAATTAATTGCTTGCCCTTATAGGTGTCCGACCAAAGACCACCTAACCAGTTTCGACATGACATATATCCGTTAGTCCTTGGCAAACTCGGACTAGTAAGTGCTTCTTACCCGGATAGGGATAATTAGTCCCAATAGATCTATTTATTCACTCGTGCTCACTTAACCAAAGGACGGTTACAGTAATTAATGGTTCATGATGATTCGGGCAATAGTGGCTAACGCTACTTAGGCAACACATAAACAGGGAAATCTCACGTATAGTACTTGTGTCCAGTTTAAAAATCAAGCAATGTTTCTCACCCCAAGTTATAAAATATTTATTCAAAATGAGTAATAGTAGGGCTATGAACTCACCTTATGCGAGTTGTGGATCAAAAGAAATCAATCAAGTAAAGACGAATCTCACGGTCCTAGCGACAACCTAGCATATAGTTATCGTTTAAGAATGATGTACAACGAATAACGCTTAACACAAGAGTTGGTCATCCGAACATGAGTAGACACGCCGTATCCTTTTAAAAACGTACTTTTGGAAGTTATAAGTTTTGACAAGTCTTGACATTTTGAAACATCTTCGAAAATATTTTATCTTTTAGTGTATTTCGTCTTTTAGTATATTTTGTCTCTTAGTGACCCGACATACCAAAGTTGACTCAATAACCGTAAATGTTAACCTAAACTCGACACTTAATGTCATTCTTCATTTTATCATTAGTTTGGCAATAAAAATATATTTTTCGACGCATTTACAAAGTTTATAAAATTTTAGCATGACCTTTCTAAAAATATCAACTTTCCATTTTTATCCGTCTCGACTCGTGAAACTATCAGTTTTATGAAAGTACATCTTTTATTGACTCGAAAGAATATCCGATCGATTTTTAACAATACCGCAAATATTGCAACAATCCATTCTAAACCTAAACCTCTTTGACTTTCAATTTATGCTTCCAACAAAACCAACATCTACCTTAATCCATTCGCCAACAACATTTAAACTCACTATACGATAAATCTCAAATAAATGATATAGTCATAGTAATAACAATATATATATATCAAAATAGTCACAACGAACTTTTAAGCGCAAAAGTACAACTACTTTTTATGTTCTTCCAATTATAAATAAAAAGATTAATCTTTGAGACTTGTAGTTTTATAGAAATATAGGTAATGATTTTCACAACGATTCGCTTTGTACACCGTGTTCGGAATGATCATACGAATGCAAAAGTACAACTCATTTATGAAAAAGAAGAGATGACTTACAAGAAAACGCGACGAAATATGATTAGAAACTAAGAACAACCCAAACGTTGTTTATAAACTACCCGGATGAAATAACAACCAACCTTGAACAATATATCTTCAAATGGTTTGATCAAAGATTAAAAAGAAATAGATTTGGTGTGTGTTTATGGTTCGAAAAAGAAAGAAAAGAAAGGAAAAGTTTATGTGTTTTTCTAGTTAGAGAATTTGCTATAATAGAATGATAAGTAAATGTGACTAGTTGTTTATATTTTGGCAAGAGATGGGATCCTAGACTTGGTTCATGGCTTTGTTCGGCCGAGTACAAGGGGAAAAATGGGACCGAAATGATCCGCGAAAGAGATGCTAGGAAGAACTTATACAAGAACCATTTTGTAGGAAGGTTTGTCTCACATTTTAAATTTCAAAAATAGGGATACGATGCTAGAGTGTGTGTGTTATTCGGTTCCTTCTGGCCAAGCACGATGCGAGATTCCGAATCTTTGTGCAATGGCTTCGTTGCGGCCGAGACAAGGGGAAGAATAAAAAAAAAAAAAGAAAATAAAGGGACCGAAACTGGGATCCGAAATGGATCCGCGAATGAGATGATTAGGAAGAATTGTACAGAAATATCCCCCATCTATTTTGTTGGAAGGTTTTTCCAGGTTTGTCTTCACATTTTAAATTTCAAAAATAGGGTTACACATTGCTAGAGTGGGTGTGTTATTCGATTATACGGTTGAAAGAGCAAGACCAAAGGGGGGGGGGGACCAATTGGTTTCCAACATTCAAGGAAAGGTAGTGCATGCATATGAATTAATTTCCATAGCTTTCCATGCATACATGCATTAAGTTACTTAAACGATTACGTAAACAATGAAAATGACTAACGACTTCACAAAAAATTATGAAATTTTAAATATTAATTAAAAGCGTAAATACGCATCCAATGACAAAAGACTACGATGAAATACAGTACGGTTCGCTCCCGAAGACGATTCTCAGATATTAACGGGACAACTTCCCGGTTACGCGTAAAAGTTAAACGAAACGTTAAAATTTCAAATTATCAAACAAAAACGGCTAAATTATTGATCGGAAATTTACGGGGTGTGACATTTTATAGTTTAGGTATCAAAAATATGATGTTGCACACTTAAAACTCATTTTTGAGTTTTCTATTTATAAGGTCTGGAAAAAGGTCAATATGGCGTATCAAAAGCCTTCGATACGGCGTATTGGGGGGTTTTTTAGAGTAAGGACCGCGTTTGATATCTTCCAGAATATTTTATTTCTATAGCTTGAATACGTCGTATTGGTTATCCCTGGATATGGCGTATTGATCTTGTTTCCTTCGTGGTCTTTTGTAAGGTGTAGGCACAGATACGCCGTATCTTCCTTGATGGATACAGCGTATTGGTTGTCAGAAGAGTCATCTTCTAAATATCTTCGTTTAAGCTCTAGAATGCATGCCTTTTTGCTAATCTTCACCAAGTACTCCGTAATTACTGCATTTCTCAAATACAAATGATTAAGTAACAATTCTTCGCAATAATTATATAAAATGAGTTATTATCATGGGATACATGATGCTATAAAAGTGACGTTATTTGATGTCATCAAATATCCCCCCACTTGAATCCTACTTGTCCTCAAGTAGCCTTTAGAAGTTTATGAAAATGTATCCCTAAGGATTTTTCCGTTAAGCATTTATTTAATCTATTACAAGTACACAACCAAACACCTCACGAAATGAAAACACTCAAATCACTCAACTAATCTATGTGGTAATATGTAACTAATTCGCTCAATTTCTCAATCGTGACGAGTATTCTATCATAGGCTTGGCAAGGATACACATCTCCACCACTAGAGCTAAGGAGTAACAAGTTTATAAAGGTAAAATAGGTTTTTTATAATAAGGCTTAGGGTTGATCATTCTACAATCTTTCACCAACAGTACCACACCAACAAGGCAGCTGAATCATACATACATGGCCGTAACGACAGAATAGACATGTGTGTTCGATCATATCCTCATTCGAGTTTAACCAAGGGTTAGGATGAAGAATGATATAGGGCATGGATCTTCTGACTTTCACCAATAGTAATAAACCAACAAGGCAGCTGAATCATGCATACATGGCCGTAACGACGCAATAGACATGCATGTTCGATCACATCCTCATTCGCGTAAAACCCATGATTAATGATTAGGAAAGGGAAATAAATTGTTGTTAAATAAAAATTACGAAACAAATAGATTAAGCCTAAGATATAAGTTGCTAGACACATTTTTCCCGACCGTTACCATGAAAAAGACACAACTATTTACACACGTCTTGATCATAGATAAAAAACAACAACATGTGTTGGCGTTCCCGTAACGTTCAACTTCCCAATCATCCCATACTTTACATACTTTTACAAGACAAGTGGCGATATCTACCACTTTATACAAAACTTTACATCGTTGACTTATAAGACGTATCAACGAATAATCGATCCTTCATATAATTCCTTCGGTCTAAGCTCTTGCGAAATGATTATCTTCAAACTTTCCTCCTCTTTTTGTTGCGATTTTTCTAATTTTTTTTATCATGCTAACTACAAAACTCGGTGTAATTTCACCATCTTCACGATCATAATAACTCCGGATAATTCCTTTGATAATTCTTCATTCTTCAGACGTACCAATAATTGTGTTGGTAGTAAAAATACATGAATTTTGTCTACTTTATACATTCCCATTTGCATTGTGCGAATTTCTTCCCAACCGTACCAAAGATACAAAATTGACACAAGACTCGAGAAATACATACTTTACACTTTAAGCAACTAGCAACTGATAAATGGACTTAATCTAACAGGGTAGGCTAAGGTGTAAAGGTGTCACGAAATAAACAGTTGGTGTTATTCCTAAAGGATTGGCTCTATTGGTTTTTCTATGGGTATCTTACTCTTAAGATGAGAGTAAACAAAAGGTTTATATGGGGATTTAACTAACTAGTGTAGTTAGTTAATAAAACAACATATAACGGCTTTTTGGGTGTAATCCTCAAAATTTACCAATTTAAACAAGTTACTCCATCTAAATCCATAGTACTCATTATTATGGTCTCGAATAGATATACCAAGCCAAGTTCTAAAGTCTACAACATCACCGGCACACTCATATTTTGTGGAATATGGGTAAACATTTGGAAATGAATAACGTTAAATCCTCTCAATATCTAATAAGGGTTTTTATGTGCAGGTTGTGTAACAAGTAATTTCACAAAAGTATGTTTTGAAAAAAAACTTTGAGCACAATTTAAGCATTTTAGTAAAAAATAGGACAAGTATACATTCTAATTCTCATCCCCTCACTTAAATTATACAACATCCTCGTTGTATAGATAAAACATTAGAAACGAGAATTAAAAGAATTAGAATGAGAAACTCCCCTGATATTTTGATCGGCAGATTCTCCAAGTTGAGTTTATAAGCAAGAATGTGTGATTAATTAAATATAAGATCAACATGTAAAATCTTATCTCGGGTATCTATGATTAATTAAATAAGCTAAATACCCTGTACAGGAGACCAATACGCTGTATCCATAAATTGGAATACGTCGTATTGAGAAACCTGTAAAAGTATCTAAATACGAGTCAGTCTATTGAATACACCGTATCATTTACATGAATACGCCGTATTGACAAAACTGGCAATAATGTTAAAAGTGCATAAAAATAAAGGATTGATAACGTCCAGAAATTCTATACGCCGTATGGTATGGAGTGGATACGCCGTATTGATGTTTTGGAAGACAGACTCGATAAAAAATAAATAACAATCCGGTTTGTCTCCCGAGAAGCACTTTTCTTTCAGCTAGTCTTTAAGTTAGACTTTTTCCTTCCAGCTTCTTCACTCAATGCGTGTCACCTTCCATCCTTCATCCATCATGCAAAATATTTATTGATATGCATGGATTGTATCCTTGATTGTATTCCGAAAAGAAGAAATACGAGTTTCCATATGATAAAGGATGAAAGTGATGTGAATTTGGTAAGGAGTGATGGTAGGTAGGGTGGGGGTGAAAATGTGGGGTATAAGCGTAGAGGAAAGGTGATGAAGGTGTGTAGTATGAGAGAGGTGTTTAACTTGATTGAGAATTGGGGTGTGGTGATGGATTGCATGTGGTGCTATGTATGTAAGCTGATTAAGAGGGAGTCATTTAGTGTGTAGATATGGAAACATTGGTAAGTAAGATTGATGAGAGAGTTGGTGATAGTGGTGAGGGAAAGTGTGTAGAAATGGAGAGGGGATGATGTGTGTGTATGGAAGGTAAATGAACGTGGTGTGTAGGGACATGTAGATAGATTTGTTGGTAATGAGACAGATGGACATGTGGTATCGCGTGATGTCGTGATTGCATAGAATGTGTGGGGTGAGTTGGGGGAAGTAAGTGGGTGGTCATATGTAGAAGATCGTGATAAGTGGGCATTAGTGATCGCATAGGGATGAGATAGAGTGGAGGAGCGTAGGTAATATGATACCGAGAGAAGGGTGCTTGGGAGAATGAAGCGACGTAAGGGGAGACGAGTTGATGACATATGACCAAAAGGTGTGTAGCGGAGTATAGCATTGTGTAGATCTAGTGTGTACTCGGGTAGGTAGGTTGGTAAGATGAGGGAGATGGTAGAAGTAGAATAGCATCTCGATATTTTGGCAATAGGAAAGATTGAGAGAGGTAAAGGTAGATCGTCAGGTCTATGACATAGGTTCTGGGAAAGATGTGGTGGAAGCGGTGGCATTAGATGGGCAAGTGTTGGATAAGCAAATGTAAGGTGATCGTGCATTATAGTAAAAGATGTGTAAGTTGTAGATGGAGTGGCATGACAAGTTCTGGGGAAGGTGAAGTTGTAGTTAAGGTTGTTGCATGTTAGGAGGTGTCAATCGAGTGAGTTGAGTGGTTGATGTTGAGAGAAAGCAAGGAGGATGACGTGTGTAGGGTAAGGAGTGAATACGTCATTTTGAGAGTGCATGAGAGAGTAGATAGGTTGTAAGGCGGTTAAGTGTATTGTACGTGCAATGGTGGTGCAGATGAAGTAGTTGTGCGTGAAATGGTTGTAAGGTTAGAAAAGTATGCAGGGTAGTGAGGATGAGTAGCACGATGATGAATGAGTGAGAGAGGTGTTGGGCCCTGTTCATAATGCCATGACGGTGAGTGTCAAATGGGAAGAGCATCGACAGTCAGAGAGACAAAAAGCCGACATACTCATGCTAAGCTTAAAAACCAAGCTAAATATGAAAGCATGCCCTGTTCAATAGATAGAAGAGATAGTGTAAAGATGAACGCAAGGATGACTGAGCCATGCCAACATGTTGTGCTCAAACGATCAGTCATAACATGGTGGAGGATAGGCTGTATTCATATACGGATCATTCAGCATATAGACCGAGACATGCTGGGCAACAACATCAAAGTATATTGGTGACATGATGTCATAGGCATATGATGTAATAAGTAGGCATATCTTTAAGAATGAATGTTGAATTAGATGACATTCCTAGGATGGTGTGCATGCGGTGATGTAAAGACCATCAAAGCATGTTCAAATTACAATAAGACAAAGACATAGGCTCCAAGATGTGGTATGATCAACGCGGTGCATGGAATTATAAAATCGTCATGAATGCCCCACATGCATTGTGTGTGATAGATGGTCCTGATCCTGCATTTGTCATAGAAGCCCTAAAGGCAAGTGTAGATAGTGTCTATATAGTCATAAGAGAATCCGGAAAAGAATTAATATAAATAGATATGCAACAGATATCTATGCTCATATAAGCATTAAGAAAAAAAAAATCCACGACCTCGACACATCATGATTAGTCCTACACCACTATATATGGACCACCCCACCCAGCAGCTACCCGACAATAGACCACCTACACGCAGTCTGTTCGATGGTATAATCGACAAATCGTGAGAAAAAGTGCCATCAATGAGATTTGAAGGCATGTAGAATCCATGATGACCCCCATAGGTCGAACAGGTACTATGTGCATGCACCAGAGATTAGAATGATCATGTGTGCATAAACATAACCCCATGTCTACATGTGATGTCAAATTAGGTGACATGAGTTACAATGCATGCTTTCCAGAAGTGAAACGTGAATCATTGACATGATCTGATCAGACATGGATAGCATATATGAAAGTTGATGCGCTAGCATCAGCAACATATAATTGAGCATGGATCGTACGCAAGGATGAATGTGACGGTGTAATAATAAGTGCTGATATGACGAATTGATCCATAGTCCACGCTTTTTCAATGCATCTTAGAAAGGGTAAAGAAAAAATGTGTAAAGATGGGAGATAATGATGTGAGAGAAGAAGTCATATTGGATGTGGAGTGATAAGTAAAGACAAAAGATGGATCATGTGATATGTATTGGGGGTGAGTGAGCAAATGATCATGAGTGATAATGGGAAGATGTGATTGGTGCAGCATAGGTCAGGTATGTAGAATGATAGAAACGTGCCGAAATGAAATACATGTAGGTGATAAAAGGGGGTAGGGGAGTAAAGGTGTCATGAGTTATGAGAAATGCGAGAATTCAGCAATGGTTAAGCATGAAGATAGTGAGTGTACCCAGCAGGAAATTGATAACCATAAAGTCGTTCATGAGGAAGTCCTAAAATAATAAAGAAAGAGATCAGCGCTTACAGAGTTACCAGACAGAGTCTCTGGTAAGAAATAAGCAGGCATGATGCATAATATGTCGATATGGACATGAAGTGCATAAGTCATCATTGAAAAGAAGTGAGACAAGTGGGGGTTCATGGATGGAATTATAGGACTATGATCATTAGGATTATATTAAATCAGCGAATATAGAATACTCTAGAGTACGAGTCATCCCTCATGACCTAAGATTCATGAATCATATGATCAATGGTAAGAATATCGATCAGAATGTAGTAAATTGTTAACCAGGAATTCAAGTATACCTGAAAATAGACATGGGCATATAGACAGTGAAACCAGGATTGTAGCATATCCTAAGGCGGAGAGGAGGACATGGATGAAAAAAAAGGGATGTACATGATAGTTCCATAGTCCTGTTGCCATGATGCTATTAGAATTCCTGTGCATATGCTGCGAAGATTATGGATTGCATTGAATCAGCTCATTAGAAAACCATGGATGATCGTTGAATAGATAACATAGTAGCATGGAGGAAGTGCGTCGCTTGTATGACATGTTGCATAGCAAATGGACATAGATAGAGCATGATAGAACAGCCAAGTCCTAGGCATGGCATGTAATTGAATTAGGCTGCAAATAGCGAAGAGCTTAGATTGTGGGAGGAGCAATCAGATAGCATATGTGGAAAAGCATCATTCATGCATCGGACATACGATAGCATGAGTTCAAACAAGGAATGCTGATGGATCCTGTAGGCATAGTATGATGGTAGCATGCATCTATTGATCATCAATGTCCAATGCCATGAGATAGTAAGGCATCAGTATGTGAAGACGCAGGGATGGTAGATGGCATATGGATGATCCATCATCATGCATGTATGTTTATGCTGGACTGAAAAAACGCAATTCACGCATGGAACTGTAGTAAGCATGGAGACCATTCTAGACCATAAGATGCATTGAATGACAAGAACATGCCCTTCCTATCTGGATGCATTGCATGTTAGGTGAGATAAAAATAACTAAGTAAAGATAGAAAGTGCATAAAGCAATAGCATGATAACATAGAGTCGTGCATCAATCATCATGAATTGTGGTGATGGATGATAGAATACGTAAAAAGATGTATTTGAATGATATAGTGTTCAGCAAGGGATATGGAATGATAGTGTGTGATAAAGAATACCTGAAGTTCAATATGGATAGATGAAGAAGCTAAAGTCATTATTGATGATGTATACATAATCCTAATAAAGAAATTCTAACATGCAAGAAGAACATGCTGAAACCGAACATAGATGTGGTCCTACAACTAAGATCCATTAATAATAAAGATGGCATCATCCATCCTTCATCCATCATGCGAAAAATTTATTGATATGCGTGGATTGCATCCTTGATTGTATTCCTCAAATAATTGTATTCATTCTCTTTTATAGCCACATACTCTTCGTCATCCCTGAATGAATACTTAACCATCTCGAATCTTCTTATAGTGCAAATAGATGGATCATGACGTTCCTTCTTAGTGTCCTGAGTATCACTGACGTTGTTTGTTTTATAATTTTTTTCAAAGATACAGTTATTATCAAGATAAGGGTCATAATCCTTCTTAATTTTGGCGTTCGCATACGGTCCTTGACCGTATTTTCCCATCGAGTGAATGGGGCTTTCTCATGAGCATTTACCTTCCACCAACATTCTTCCAGTTTTACTAATACATCATAATCTAGTTCGTGGAAGTTTTCAAAACTATTTTTCAACCATTCGCAAAATTTCATTACTCCGGGAGTTGCATCCCCCATGATTCTTCAATTTTGGCCTTATGCGTTAAAGCTTCTTCTTTCATCTTTCCATCAGTCAACTCATCATAACATTTGTGATCCTGAAAATAAGTCATACATCTAACTCGAACCATCCCGGGTAGTTCTCCACCGTTATAGAACCCATCAATATCTGAACTACACGTAGGCCATTTAGTCATTCCATTCTTAAAACGATATGGTTCGCAAATATGATCACACAATTGATATGGTATCCCGTTTTCTGACCATGGTTCCTCAATTTCCACCGTCATATTATTATCCAACTCATAATCCTCGTAAGTCTTGATTTCTTGGATTTCGAAAGTAAACAGATCCGTGTCGATTTTAAGGAGATAGTTGAATTCATTGAATGCTTTACACAAGGGTGTCTTGTTGTTAAGTAAGTTGTCTTCGATCTTGAAGATTTTGGCAGTTTCATTCACATCACTTGAGCACTCATCCTTAAGATCCGATCCCTTTTCATTAGTAAGCTCAGTATCATCACTCCTCATTTTCCAGTAGTCCCATAAAGCTCCTTTGGTAAATATATCCATTGTTTTATAGTTCATAAACTTTGAGGCCAACCAATATTCGAACTTTGGATTAGTAGGGTCCCACTAATCATGGTGGTTGTAATACCGCCAGTGCAAGAAGCCGGGTAGTATTTTCTGAAAAATTTAGCAGTTAAATCAACCAAACTATTAATTGATCCTTTAATCTCATCAAACCATTTCCATGGATCTCCAATCAATGAGATTGGGAAAACAAGAACTCTAAGTTTATCCTGATTTACATTGGGTAAATCAATTGGGTGAACAATTCTCAGGAAGTATTCGATATGCTTAACCGCGTCTTCCTCATAAGTTCCACTAAAGGCATTATTGTGCAAATCATCAAGGAATTTTCCTTTCAGCTCATAGGCATTCTTTCCATTCACCTTAATACTTGTAATTCCTGAATAATAATTTGCTTCGTCATTAGCTACGAATTCTTTCGTAGTTGGGTTCGTCCTGTTATTTGCCATTACTTTCTTCAATCAACTAGCTCTGATAATTGTAATCTGTAACAAAGGTAAAAATATGAGCAGGATTTGCTCAGAAGAAAGATAAAAAAAATTAGGCACGTAAATCAAATACGAATTATAAGGCTTCTGTTACTGTATCAGATGATCAATACGTCGTATTCAATGGATCTGGATACGTCGTATTAATCTTTTTAAATGAATACGCTGTATTGGATAAGAAAGCTAGATACACCATATCCAATGGAAGTGGATACCCCATATCGGTTTAAACACACAAACTAAGCAAATATACAAGCAAACATAAAGAAAAATATACATAATTATACACTAATCTAAATTACACAAATCCTAAGGGTTAGATCTAATCTAATGTTAAAAACTAAAATATCATATAAAAATCAAGATTAAATATTCATTTCCCGGCAATGGCGCCAAAAACTTGATTGTGTTGTAGTAAGGTGTGTGATTTTATGATTTCAAGTTTTAAATTTATATTTTGCCGACTTAACTAAAAACAACACTTTAATGGGTAGTATACCCGATCGGTGGTAATTTCATGGTAAGTAGGGTGTCGATCACTAAGAGCGAGAAACAATCTTCAATTTATTAATATTTTGGTTGTCTAGACTAAGTTAATTCTATTCTATGTTAAACCTATGCTAAACCTATGTTAATCCTAAATCTAACCGGATACGGGGTTTTCAGCCTGAGAGACTACATAGGTTCTGTGGTGACTAAATTCAACTAAAGACACTAAAACACACTCAAGACAATTAAACAAAGATAAAAAATCGGTCAAGCCAAATATAAGAAAACTATATTAACCATTATTAATCCAATCAGAACGTTGGTTTGTTTATTTAGTTCAATGATTACTTATCTCGAGGCGGCATATCATTCTTAAGATTATGTCCGTACTTCTTCCTTAAACCTAGACACGTAGAATTCTGTTATAATTAAATGTATCTGCATAAAGCATCCTTATTTGCTGATTATAGACTATCTTAGGGATTTAAGCAATGGTGATCTTGTTAAACCCTAGCTCATAGAGACTTTACCCACTTACTGCTTAATGGCAATTCATACACTAGTAGTTCACTAACTAAGTCTTTACCAATTAATTGAGAACGTACTCGTTGATCCCTGGGGTCACCTGCCGGTCCAACTAAGCTCACAATCTAAGGGCAAAGATAGGTCGTTATTTATGATCCTATTGGTCTAGATGTATAAATCACTATATGGAGAGCCATCCCGGCATCTAGATTACTTGGTCCGTATCACAAGATCCAGTTGAATGATAGGTCGCATACAAAAGCTGTTAGGATTATGAAAATCCATGTAAAAGACTCGGTCACCTCGTGTTATATCTAGCATAGGTTAGCTCGTAGTCTTAGTTTTAATCGTTTAGTTACCGTACGACTTATGGTGTTGGGCCGGGTCTTTACCCACTTGTTAGCCCACTCCATGGCCCATTTAGGGGCACCAAAACAATTGTATAAATACCCCTTTCCAGCCATGGGAAGGGGTTGGATGTTCATTTTATCACAAACACACACTAAGTGATTTTCTCTCTCTAGAACTCCCACTTTCTCTCTCTAGATAATTCGTCCAAACATTAATCCTAGGCTTGTGTTATGATATCCAATATACTACAACTGGTATCAGAGCCCATGGGATGATTAGATAGATTGTGTGTGCATTTTCTTGGTTGGTTTAGATCAAAAGTTTGGGTTTTGAAGGTTTATGGTCTTTTTCTTGACACTCTTTAATTCTCACGTTTGTGATGTTAAAGTTAGTGTTCTTATAGTTGTTATAACCTTCTAGGATTAAGTTGTACAAAATAAACCAAGCAAAAACGTTCAAAAGGGTGATTTTTAGGTATTTTTAGGTGAAAAAGTTTGAATTTTTCTTCACTGCGTTTTGCCTCTCTGAGACATTCTTCATTGCGTTTTGCCTCAAATAGTACACGGCGTTTTTGTCATTTTGTATCATACAACAGTACTGCATTTTGTTGTATTTGGGGTTGCGTTTTGGTCACTATGTTTTAGTTATTGAAGGTTGCGTTTTGCCTACTTAAAGACCTCACTACGTTTTGCTTCAAGACCTTACTGCATTTTGCTTCAAGACCTTACTGCGTTTTGCTTCAAGACCTTACTGCGTTTTGCTTCAAGACCTCACTGCGTTTTGCTTCAAGACCTCACTGCGTTTTGCTTCAAGACCTCACTGCGTTTTGCTTCAAGACCTCATTGCGTTTTGATTCAAGCTATCACTACGTTTTGCTTCAACATCACTGCGTTTTGCTTAAGACCTCCATTGCATTTTGCTTGAAAACCATATTGCGTTTTGATAAGAAGTTACTCTGGCAAAATTTCACTCATCATTGCATTTTGCTTTAACTTCGCTGCGTTTTGCTCAAGACCTCCATTGCTTTTTGCTTGAAGACCATATTGCGTTTTGATAAACAGTTACTCTCGCAAAATTTCATTCTTTACTGCGTTTTGTCTAGGCTTCTTCACTATGTTTTGCCTAAGTTTCATTAACTTCATTACGTTAATTTATTTCAACCAAACCAAATCACAATCAAACAACATATCACCTAATCAAACAAACAATCATCACTTTTAACATACAATCACTAATCATTGTACCGATCTAAATTTTATTATAATACAAGTAATCAACCATGTCCAGTAATTCAGATGACATTCAAGCGGCTGGTTCCGATACCCGCCCTCCTATGCTCGATAGGACTGATTACGAATCATGGTCACAACAAATCCGATTGTACTGTAGGGGAAAGGAAAATGGATTGCAAATTCTTCAGTTGATTGATCAAGGACCGTTTGAGCTTGGAACCACAAGGGATGCACTAGGAACTACCCCTGAGGGAGGTGTCCTTCTTGGACCAGAAAGGCCTCGTACATATGAGGATCTCAATGACACGGAGAAGAAACGATATTATGCAGATGTCCGTGCCACTAATATTGTGCTTCAAGGACTACCCAAAGATATCTACAAGCTCATCAATCATAACATTGAAGCAAAAGCAATTTGGGACAATGTTAAAATGCTTCTGGCTGGTTCTGAACTCACAAAAGAAGATAGAGAATCTCAGTTGTACGATGAGTTTGAGAGGTTCAAGATGCTTCCAGGTGAAAATATCAATGAGTACTATGTTCGCTTTCATAAGCTGGTCAACGACATAAGGAATATCAGAATGACAATGCCTAACATTTAACTGAACTCCAAGTTCGTGAACAATATGTCACCTGAATGGGATAGGTTCGTGACAGCTGTTAAACTCAAAAAAAGTTTGAAAGAGACAAATCATGAATAGCTGTATGCATACTTAAAACAACATGAGAAGCATGCTGCATAAGATCGACTGATTATTGAGAGAATCACTCCTGCTACGAATGATCAATTTGCATTTGTGTCAACGGTCCAACCTCATGCCCAATCATCACATATCCAGTCTCATCAATATTCCTCTTCATCAACAAACCCTCAATCACCACAATATCCACAATTCCTTGAAACATTACAAATTGACTCCGGCTACACTCAAACTGATGAAATACTTGACAAACTAACCAAACAAATGGCGCTCCTTGCCTAATCCTTCAGAGCAACGCTTCCTCAGACCAACAATCAACTTTGAACCTCATCTAACACCCAGAATCAAGCAACTATTCAAGATGGTCGGGTTGTTGTTCAGAATGTTCAAGGGCAAAAAAATCATAATCAGAGGTAATTTGCTCGGGGAAATGGTACAGCAGGAAATGGGGGTGCACAGAATAGAGCTGGGAATGCCAATGCGGGTCAAGGGAAACCGGTCAAGTGTTATAATTGTAACGGAGTTAGACATATTGCAAGGAACTGTACTCAGCCAAAGAGTCCACTGAATTCTGATTATTTTAAGGACAAGATGCTGCTGATGCAAGCCCAAGAGAATGGTGTAGTTTTGGATGAAGAGGAGCTACTCTTTCTGGCTGGTGAATAGGGCAACACCTTTAATGCAGATGTGGATAATCAACCAGTCCAAGACTCAGCTCTGAATGAGGATAACATCTTCCAGGCAGATGAATGTGACGCTTTTGATTCAGATGTTGATGATGAACCGACCGCTTAGTCAATATTCATGGCCAATTTGTCCTTAGTAGGGTTAGCAAATCCACAAGCTGGTCCATCCAATGCATCAATCTTATCTGAGGTACATATTCTAGATAACGCTATTGATCATAGTGTTTCTAATCAGGTCGAACATGAGATTCATAATAAAGTACAACCGTCAAATGTCATTGACTCAACTTGTGTCCATATGGGTAACAGTAATGTTATTCCATATGAACAATATGTGTCGGTCAATGATATTTCGGTTGTACTATACTAATGTGGAAAGGGGTTTTGAACAAACAAAAAGGTGTTACTTAACCAAAGTAATTCTATTTTTCAATCTTCTCAAAGAACATTTTGAAGGAATTCAAAAATCTCTAGTCACTGAAGTTAGGGCAATGAAAGCCGTTTTTGAAAATTTGGAAGCCGAAGTGGACCAGAATTGAAAGGACTTACCGAGGTGGTGAGATGGAATGAAAAAAACCTTTATTCACCAATGAGAACTTAGTTGCTGAATGTTTGTCCAAAGATGTGTTTTATACTGCAACGGATTCTGTACTAAACGTGTCTAGATTTTCTGACATGCATGATGCTTTCACTAGTGCTCAGAAACGTATTGCCGACCCCCCTTGGAATTCTGAAATTTTTAACTGAGAAACAAGATTCAAAAATGTTCGATTACGATCAACTGATAAAACATTTCTCCAAACTGGAAGTGAACACTTCAACTTACAATTAAGTATCAAAATCTCAAAGACGTTTTGGAAACAAAAACCAATGACATCTTCGGGATGCTCCTTAATTTGATTCATTGTTTGTGATTGGGGAAAACTAAATGAAATCATTATTCCAAAGTAGAGGCAATACAATTCGTGAAATTCAAAGGAGAATATTCTCTCGCTTAACAAAGAAGAATAGTGATACAGATCCTATTTTTGCACTTAAGGCTTTAGTTTCATCCGGAACAAGATTTAATGCAAAGCTCAATGCCTTCACGATCTCTATGAATGCTTAGGGCAGATAATGCAATTAGTTAAGCGCATTTAAGGAGTGTATGAAATTCATTAAAAATAACGCGTGCCAAAACCATTGGACTTAATAACTCTTTGTATCTGAAATTGTAACTTAAGGATCAACTTAGAGAGACTTCCAAATGTGTCACTATACCTGATTGTAAACCTAAGGTGCTGGCTCCTGGTAGATATCTTATAGATGTTGAACTAATTCCCTCTCGGACTCACATGAAGAATCGAGGGCTAATCTACACTAAAATCTAACGACTTAAGGAAAATGTAGGTAAAACCCTTCTGTGAAATAGTAGAGGAGCTAAGGTAGAAGGAACCATTGGTATACTCTCTTTGCATCTGCTTGCCGTTATGCTAAACACTCTCAGGAGCTGTTAGAATATGTCATAGGCACGTGTCCTAATGACTTTAGCCCTAGCGATAAACAAAATGCCTCTACACATTCACTTAGGAAAAAAGGGAGTTACTTTTGTTGAACCACATGAAACCTCGACTCATAACACACCACCACAAGTTGAGCACCAGAAAATAAATTCGACTAACGTTCCTGGAATTCCCTCTACAGGAGTAAAAGGTGCCTTAGCAGCTAGCGGGGTAAAGTAGGAGCATATACAAAGAAAAGATAGGACACCTGCCAGCTAAAAAGTGCCTTGGAAACAATAGATGCCACTCTAGTATGAATAAGTCGAATGAGAAACATAAGAATTGTTTTGATTCTAGTATTAGCTATAAGCGTACTGTAATTAATTCTAATTCTAAGACTTCTTGGCAAAACTGTAAAATAATGCTTAATTTGTGAATCCATGATCAATGTGTTGTGCGTTTAGGAGATGTGTGTGAAGAATATCTGACACTAAAGTTGGGGGTTAAGGCACGTTAAGCAAGTTTGGAACGGCCACAGGGAAATTGTTTCCACCATCGGCCATCAGTGCGACCACTTTGCAGACTATTACCTTTGGAGTTCAGTAGCTTTATACTAGGATTACTCCACCTAAGGTCTTGCCTACAAAAACAATGGAATGCCCTCACTTGTAGGATTCTTCCTGTTAGGAAGACAAGGGCCTATTGTTAGGTCTATGCTCTTATGAGTAACTGTTTGCCAGTGATACCGCAGATCACAGGGAAACTATGCCCCTGTAGCATAGAATCTTGCGTGCACTAACCAACCGAGAATCACCCTTCAATTGAGAAAAACCCTTTGTTTTGATTGCAAGGTGAAACTTGGGACGATGGATGAATAGTAACAAGGCTTGGAGCCTTTTTTTCAACTGAAAAAGGGTAAAAAAAACATTTGAACTTTGGGCTATTTACAAAATCAGTCCCTGTGGTTGTTTAGCACAAGACTAGTATAAAAGGATTTATAGAATTGACAGAAATGGTCCCTATGGTTTAGTAAAAGGGTAAATGGGCTAAGGTAATGAGCTTTTGGCTAGTTATGGATCCGGGTTGGGTTTAAAGGGTTTAAGGCCCATTTAAGGTTTAAGGGACTATTTGTGTAAATTTTGAAACTTGGAGGGTTAATTTAAAACATTTTGGGGTTTTGTCTTCTTTTGTGAGTGACTTCTGTTGACCAAGGTTGGCTTTTTCTGGCTTTGGCTTTGAATTTCTGGCTTCTCTTGTGCTCTTCCGTTTCTCGTGTCTGTGTTTGCCCGTTTTTGATGGTTTTCTTGTGATTTTTAATATATCCGTACCTGCACACAAAACACAAAAACAAGTATATTTTTGCCATTTTAGTCTGTTTTGGGTCATTTAGGGCCATTTTTGGTATAAACATATATGTGTATTTTACACTTATCAGCTACCCACAAACCCAAGACGATTAACACCATTACGGAAGTTTTACACACCCTTCACTTGGATTTATGTGGACCGCTAAGAGTGCAGAGTATAAATGGGAAGAAATACATTTTGGTAATAGTCGATGACTACTCCAGGTTTACGTGGGTGAAGTTTTTGAGATCCAAGGATGAGACTCCCATTTTTGTAATCAATCTGTTAAAACAACTTCAAGTCAGTCTCAACAAAACTTTCCGGTTCGTGCAGACTGATAATGGCACCGAATTCGTTAATAATAATTTAACAGATTACTATGAAAGCTTTGGCATTACCCACGAGCAGACCATTCTGAGAACTCCTCAGCTGAATGGCGTTGTTGAACGAAGGAATCGCACTCTTGTTGAAGCTGCTCGGACAATGCTGATATTCTCCAAGGCTCCTTTATTTCTTTGGGCAGAAGGTGTGGCTACTACCTGTTACACCCAAAACCGATCCCTTATACATACTCTTCACAACAAAAACCCATATGAACTAGTGCATCACAAGAAACCAGATCTCTCTTTCCTACGTATATTTGGGGCTCTCTGCTACCCAACAAACGGCAGCGAAGATCTTGGCAAATTGAAAGCTAAAGTAGACATTGGGTTCTTTGTTGGTTACGCACCAAACAGGAAGGGTTACAGAATCTACAACAAACGGACCCGACAAATAATGGAAACTATTCACGTTACATTCGATGAGCTGACTGAGCAAACGACTCCTGTACACCCTAGTTCTGGACCCAATCCTAACCTTTTGACGCCTGGACCTATAAGTTCAGGGCTCGTACCTAATTCTGCTCCCGCTATTCTGTATGTACCTCCCACCAATAAAGATTTGGAGCTGCTGTTTCAACCAATGTTTGATGAATATTTTGAGACTCCAACGGGTGATCATCAGATGACTCATGTCCCCGCAGTTCCACCCCCGGTCATTCCAACCGGTCCATCAGTATCTATCTCCTTTGATCACGACGCACCATCAGGCAGTCATTCACCATCATCCTCGGCTCATCAATCATCTTCGGTACATCACGGTGTTGCAACTGAGCATTCTTTTGAAGTAAATCCGTTTGCTGCAACTGAGCACGAACCATTTGTTAATGTGTTCGCCCCAGACCCGAACTCTGAAGCATCATCTTCTGGGACTCTCACGATTACTACACCGAACCAATCCACTCAACCTCATGAACATCTCCGCAAATGGACCGACTCTCATCCTCTTGATAATATTATTGGGAACCCTTCTCGACCGGTATCCACTCGGAAACAGCTTGCTACAGATGCTCTGTGGTGCTTCTACAATTCAGTACTGTCCAAAGTCGAACCTAAAAACTTCAAATCTGCTGTTGCTGAAGACTGCTGGTTTCAAGCCATGCAAGATGAAATCCATGAATTTGATCGACTAGACGTATGAGAATTAGTGCCACCTCCATACTGTGCAATGATTATTGCTCTTAAGTGGATTTATAAGGTGAAACTTGACGAGTATGGTGACGTATTGAAAAACAAGGCACGTCTTGTTGCGAAAGGATATCGTTAAGAAGAAGGTCTTGATTTTGAAGAATCCTTCGCCTCGGTCGCCAGACTTAAAGCTATCAGAATTTTTCTTGCCAATGCTGCCAGCAAAAACATGACAGTTTATCAAATAGACGTGAAAACTGCATTCTTAAATGGCGAGCTTAAGGAAGAAGTCTATGTGAGCCAACCAGAAGGCTTCGTTGACCCAGATCATCCACATCATGTCTACCATCTGAAGAAAGCTCTTTACGGGTTAAAACAGGCACCCCGGGCGTGGTATGACACTTTGTCAAAGTTTCTTCTGGCACAAGGATTCTCCAAGGGTGTAGTCGATCCAACCTTGTTCATTCTGTATTGTGACAACAAGAGTGTCATAGCTCTATGCTGCAACAATGTCCATCACTCTAGGTCTAAACACATCGACATCCAACATCATTTCATCAGAGAACAAGTGGAGAAGGGAGTGGTTGAGTTGTATTTCGTGAGGACAGAGTATCAACTGGCGGATATATTCACTAAGGCACTGCCCAGAGAACGATTTGAATTCATTCTCCTACGGCTTAGCATGAAGAGTATGAAGCCAGGGACACTCAAACGTCTTCAGGATGATAAGGATGAGTAACGTATTTGCTTCAAGCATCCTATGTAAATATGTACATATTCATCATCAAAAAGCAAATACAAAAATATAAAACCCACAAAAATCCATAGAAAATCAAAAAATATAAACTCTCAATTTTTTTTAATTAATAAATAAATAAATAAATTTTTCCAAGACATGTCTTCCGGTTATCGATAACATTTACGGACCTAGAAATATCATTCAATAATGACACAGGCCTTTAAATGAAGCTCGAACGGAAGTT
>BQNB010120648.1:0-20597 GCA_026074375.1 Tanacetum coccineum | reverse complement strand
GCGTAACTTTCTCGTTTTTAGTCCGTTTCTTTTGTTTCTTACGTCCACGCCTTCGTATTAAGACGAGTTATCAAAATATAACATTTTTAAAATTTTATTTTTCTGATGAATAGTGATTTTACTGTTCATAACAGTTATAGATTTAGTTATCGTAAATCTTGTAAATGTCGTAACTTATTCGTTTTAACTCCGTTTTTAGCGATTCTTTCGAGTACGTTCTCATATTAAAAAGTTTTATCATATTAATGATATTTTAAAAATATAAGTTTCTGTGGTGAATAGTAATTTTTATAAAAGTATATATTTAACGTAAACTTGAAATCGTCGTATCATTTTCATTATAAATCGGTTTTTCGAGTTTCTTATCATTTTGGAATCATCATGAGGTGTATTATCTTTATAAAATGTAAAACCTATTGTCTAAAACATGAATTAAAATAGCCCACAAATGTCTTTAACCTCACATGAAATCATAAACTTTCTTTAATTAACTTTTAATCACTAATTTATACTTAAACATTTTCCACTTAACCTAACATGTTAACATACTTATAATCTCATTATTCCATGATATTACCAATCACATATCATATGAAAAAGTGTACAAAATCATAATCACAAGTAAGTTATCCATTTAACATGTTTATCTAAATGGTGATTTAGTTATATAGAACATGTAAACACATAAAAATGATAAAAGTAAAGACATAAAGGTTTATAGATAACCTTATAGTGATGTATGATGATGAGAAATATGATCTAAACCCTTGTTTGGATTATAAACCAAAGCTTGCACACCAATAAAACCCTAGGTTTCAAGAAAACCCTAATCTTCCAATATCTTGCTAAACCTTTCTTAATCACCCAACCAAGCTTCCAAACCTTTTTGTATAACCTTAGATATGTTCCTAGATACTTGTATAAGTGGTGAATTTAATTGTATGGATTGATTATAGAAAAAGGGGTGTTTGCCGTGGCTATATGTAAAGAAAAAGGAAGGAAAAGAAAATTTTTGTAAGTGTTTTGTGAAGTGTGAAGTGTTATGAATGAGAGGGTCTAGTATATGTAGTCCAAGTGGTCAAACAAAAGTCATAGAAAGGTCTATGGGGGGGTTAGGGGCGGCAACAATGAGGGAAACAAGGGGGAGGGAAACATGGAAATAGTTAGTCAAGTCTTACTAGGTCTTTACTAGCTAATGTATGTACATGTCCTTATCATTAATACTTATGTTTCTTTGTCACCAAATAGTTGAGATTATCTCATGAAAAAGAGGAGAAATGTTTACTAGATATTTTAATTGCAATTTGTCTTGTGTTAATCCTTTATGCCTAAATGTATTTAATTGCGAAACGTAAACGTTTTACGCAACCAATAAAAATAAAATGTAAAAAGTTGATTATTACTTTCGTAAAAATAATATATTGCTTGTTTGACGAAAACTTTAATTCGTTTGGTGTCCGTTTACGCTAATTGTTGATTTTTAGTTTACGCGATTTAACTATATATAATAAGAATTAAAAGTAAACGCGTACTAAAAAAATAATTAGTAAAATAGATGACGTCGTAAATGACCTGAAAATACGGAATGTTACAGTCTGCTCCGGTTAGAAGAGCCTTGTCCTCAAGGCTCAAGTTGCGGCACTTGAGGAAAGTACGGGTTCGGAGAAAAGATTCGGATATTTCTTCCGGAATTGGTCTTCACGTTCCCAAGTATACTCAGCTCCTTGCCGAGAGTTCCAATGAACTTTGACCAATGGAATTCTTCTTCGCTTTAGCTTTTTCACATCTCGTTCTACGATCTCAATAGGCTCTTCGACAAATCACAGATTTTCATGAATCTCGATCTCATCCAGAGGCACCTGAACATCTGGTTCAGCCAAGCATTTCTTGAGGTTTGACACATGAAACGTGTCGTGGATACAGCTTAGCTCCTAGGGTAACTTCAGCCGATAAGCCACCGGTCCAACACACTCTACGATTTCAAATAGCCCTCATATCGTGGTGCTAGCTTTTCCTTTCTTACCAAATCCGTACCACTCCTTTCCATGAGATACCCTTAAGTACAGTCGGTCTCCAACTTGGAATTCAAGAGGTTTTACGGCCTTTTATCAGCTTAGCCCTTTTCTGGCGAGCACCTAGCCGTTTCAATCTTTCCTACTTTGAACAATCTTTTCTGTTGTTTTTACCCAATGTCTGGTCCAATAAGCTGCTTTCTCCAACTTCAGTCTGTAATCACGAGGGATCTACAATCCGCCTCCGTACATAGCTCGAATGGTGCCGCACTTAATGCTTCGTGTGGTAACTGTTATTATAGGAACACTCAATCAATGGAAGAGAGTGTCCCAACTGCCACCAAAATCCATACAAAAGCTCGAAGCATATCTCAGTGGCTGAATAGTACGTCACTCTTGACCGTCGGTCGGCGGGTGGTAAGACCATACTATGTCTTGATCTTGTACCCAACGCTTCTTGAAGTGCTTGCCATAAGTGTAGAGTAAATTGATATCACGTTGAAATGATTGACATCGGCACACCATGTCTCGCTACAATCTCGTTGACATAATTCTTTGCCGTTCTCTGTTTGTAGTCTTCACGGATACGGTGGAAGTGAGCTTATTGGTCTGTCTATCTACATGACCCAAATCGTATCATACCCACTGTGGCTTTTTATGGCTACTTCTGTGATAATCGTCTATTGTTAACTTTTCCTATTTCCACTCAGGAATTTCTGGTTGCTGAAGAAATCCTGAGGGTTTCTGATGTTCGGCTTTAATCTTAGAGCACGGTAAGGACATCTGCTAGTACTCAGCAATGTCTCTTCTTCATACCAGGCCACAATACACAGTTCTCAGATTAGTACTAATCTTATCATGCACATGGTGTTCTGCAATATCTAGATGTATGAGCTTCATCCATGATCAATTTCCTTACATCACCAACCGATGGAATCCAAATACGATCAAAGAAGTAAATTTCGCCATTATCTCGTTGCTCAAAGTGTGTTTCTAATCCTCGTAGCCATTCAGCTAGGGCTTTGAGATCCTTGGAAGCTTCGTTCTGCGCTTCCAAAATCTTAGTCTTAAGTCCAGAATGAATAGTAATACTCATAGCACGTACTCGTCTTGGCTTGAGTCTTTCTTTTCTGCTCAAGGCATCTGCCACCATATTTGCCTTGTCTGGGTGGTATTTGATCTCACATTCATAATCACTAAGCAGTTCGATCTACCTCCTTTGGCGCATATTCAAATCTTTCTGGTCAAATATGTACCGGAGACTCTTGTGGTCAGTGTAGATAACACTTTTCGTCCTATAAAGATAATGTCTCCATATTTTAAGAGCGAACACCACCGCACCTAATTCCTGGTTATGGGTGGTATAATTTTTCGCATGCTTCTTCAACTGTCTTGACGCATATGCTATCACTTTGACCCGCTGCATCAGCACGCACCCAAAACCTTGTTTCGATGCATCACAATATGAAATACTTAGTGTACAAAATCATAATACAAGTATAGTTAGAACATTAAATCATGTTTAAACCTAAATGGTGATTTAGTGTATATAGACATGTAAAACACATAAAAATGCATGAAAGTAACGACATAAAGGTTTATAGATAACCTTATATTGATGAATGATGAGAGAAGTAAAATCTAAACCTTGTCTAGATTTTTTAAACCAAGCTGCAATTTAGAAACCTTATTTCCCAAGAAACCCTAATTTATTTTCTTTGCTTCAACACTTGAAAATACTTACCTAAACCTTCGAAACATCTTAGTAGGTCTTAGATATGTTGTGTATGCTTGCATAAGTGGTAGAAAAATTTGTATGGTTTGTGTGGGATGGGCTTTTTGAGCCGTGGGTTTTGCCAAAAGAAAGAGAGAAAAGATGAAAATTTTCACTTAAGGAAATGAGCAAGTATGTGTTATGTATCAAGTCTAAGGCATTATATATCATCTTGACTAGTCCAAGACACAATGAGGGTATTAATGAGGTCTTGGTCAATACTTGGAAGAAAGGAGCTCTATGTCCCCTAAACTAGGAATCATCCCATGATTTCAAGGATCATGTTTCTAAACTAGATATTTTTTTTGGTTTTTCAATCTATAACCGGCCATGTATGTATATAGGTAAGATATTTATAATTTTTATGTATTGGGTATAAAAGTGGGTATTTGTTGAAGCATAGAAAAGTTTTGGTGATTCCGGAAATACCTAAACGTATTAAATTGCGAAACGTAAACGTTTTACGCAACCAATAAAAATAAAATATAAAAAGTTGATTATTACTTTCGTAAAAATAATATATTGCTTGCTTGACGAAAACTTTAATTCGTTTGGTGTCCGTTTACGTTAATTGTTGATTTTTTTGTTTACGCGATTTTACTATATAATAAGAATTAAAAGTAAACGCGTACTAAAAAAATAATTAGTAAAATAGATGACGTCGTAAATGACCTAAAAATACGGAATGTTACATATGAGTTGTGATTATAAACCTTGACTGAATGATGGATATGATGAACACACTAATCCTATAAAACCCTTAACTTAATGTGTATGAACCATTGCTTCCAAAACAAACCCTAGCTTTCTTTCTTGAAAACCCTAATTTCTTTACTTGCAAAACCCTTGATCTAACTTGCACCTTTACTAGTAAACACCTTAAACTTAACCCTTAATAACTCTTGTATACTTGTAATCTTTGAAAAATCAAAAGTATGAATTTATTTGGGATGTATTTGTGAGCCGTGGATTATGGGGTAGAAAGGAGAGGATTTGTGAGTTTTTGCTAGTTTATAATTTGTGTATGAAAGACTAGGAATAGGAGCCTTTATATACTAGAAATATCTTGTAAACCCACTTGCTAATACCATGGTTTTTCACATGGAATGACTAGTGTGTAAGAGCCCATGGGGGATGGTTTTTTAAGAAAATGGTATGGAGTTGTGTAAGAGTTAGATGGAAGTTGTAAGAAGTTGCTTGTTTTGGTTATTAAACACATGTGTTTCTTTAGAAGTAATTACTTAAATCCATTCCTTGTCTTTTTATTAGATAGAACCGGCCACATGCATGAGTATATAAGAAATTATATAATTGTGGGTATTTGATTGAGTATAAATGGGTAGAATGATTTACTTGTATGCAAAAAGGTTCCAAAATGCGAAACGTAATTAGTTTATGTAACGTATAAAAATAAAATATAAAAAGTTAATTTTATTTTTGTTAAAATAATATAACGCTTGCTTGACGTAAACTTTTATTTGTTTGATGTTCGTTTACGTTAAATGATGATTTTTAGTTTACGCGATTTAATTAAACGATGAAAATTAAAAGTAAACGCGTAAAACCCTAAAAATAAATAAGGGAGTGTATTGAGTCATAAAATGACCTAAAATAACGGATTGTTATAATGTTTATCTAATAACAAGCCAAAACTGCTCATCTTGTTCCTCCCCGTTATTTGACCGATCTACAAGGTCACATGACACCCAAACTTGTCATTTTTCTTCTTATGCTCACATCTTGACTAGTCTAAGCATTTTACCTTCTAACTTATTACCAAAGTGTTATTAAAATAAACTAGCTCTTACATTCCTCATTTCATTGAAGACACAAAATATTTTCTTCTCTCTTTTCTCTCTTTGGAGCTCTCGGCAAAGAAAGAAAACAAAAAAGGGTTTTGGTTTTTGATTTTGTTCAAGCATTTAGCAAGGAAGGAAGGTGTTAAGGTGGTTATATATATGTGGTCTTCGATTATTTTCAAGCATTACAAGGAAGTTCTTGGTTATAAAAATTAGTGTTTTCAAGAAATTAGGGTTTTTATAAATCTTAGGTTTTTGCAAGTATTTGGGGTTTTGGTGGTAAATCATCTCATCTCATCTTCATTGTTTGTAAGTAACATACTCATTATTCTCTTACACACTTCATTCATATATATATTTTCTTGATAAAAATGTATCACCAAATAGTTTGTGTAAAATACTATTTTAAAAAGATGCAAAAGTTTTATATATAGTCTTTATGTTCTTGTAAAATTTGGTACTTGATTAGTAGTGTAAACTTGATGCTAAAAATATGTTATAATATTCTTAAATATGTTATTGATAAATATTGGTGGAAGGGTTTAGGATTAGCATGGATTTGTTAGATTTTGTTGGCGAAAAGTGGTGGAAAACTAGAAATAGATAGATTGATGAAGGGATGTCTTCTAGGTTAGTTTTGGACAGCGAGTTGTTGGATTTTGCAACAGTGGTTTGAGAAATAGATAGTAGGTACTATAAGCTTTACATGGCCGGTTGAATCATTAAAAACGGACTTAAAACGAAAAAGTTATGACCTTTTGAAAATCGGACAAAAAAAATATGCTTTTTGGAAAAATTGCACATTTGTCAAAAAATATTTCTGAGTTGGTAAATTTAAGCCTGGTTTTGAATTGTTTAGAGTCCGAACTGGGAAAATGTCACAAGAAGTTTTTTGTAGTCCTCAGACTCTAGTTTTTAGAAAGTACAAGATCGAGTCCTGAAGTTGAACAACAAAGGAGTTATGGCCTCTCAAAGTTGATTGAAAACTATTTTTCACAGTCTTAATAGCTTGTTTTTCTTGCAAATGGGATGACCTAGCCACTTTGAGATACCTTTTGAGTGTTTTAGATTCCAAAAGAGATATAGGGTCAGTAGGGCATTGTTGTAGTGCTACTTAAATATTGTTCATGTGAGTCAAAAATTGGCAAAAATGTTAAGAAACGAATAAGATACAGCTTGTCAAAGTTGGGCACTTGGTCAGTTTTGTAAAGTACTAAAACCTAGAAATAATTAACGAACTTTGACGTAAAGCACATTATGACTTATAAAAACCAAAACGCAAACATGTATTGGTGATACAAGGTTATAAAAACACATTTGCACCATTTCACTTCATTTGTATAATTCTAAAACGACCCGCTATTAATTAGGTCACGTTTTGGAATCGTTGCGTGTTTACACTTCACTGATTATTTCTCGAATCATTACCTTTTCTTGAGGTGAGTCTCATAGCCCCTATTTTACTTATTTTGAACTATTTTGGGAGAGAATACATGCTCGTTTATAAACTTATTTACATACTCGTTTACAAACTTGTTTACATGCTCGTTTACAAAGTCGTTTACATATGTGTTTACAAACTCGTTTACATGCTCGTCTATTTTATAACAATGCAATTACTTTTCAAGACCTTGTAAGTTTATAGCCCCGTTTTAACTTGTTTTATAACTATTTAGCAAATCTCAGGGTGAGATACATTGCTTGTTTTACTTATGGACGCAAGTAGCTCTTAAATGATTTAATATTAGCCTAAGTACCATTAACCCACTATGCCCACTATCATGAACTGTTAATTCACTTTTTGTAAGCGCGAATGTTGTAAATAGATCTATTGGGGTTGACACCCCCATCTAGGATTTATTGCTAACATGCCAACGGACGTATATCATGTCGGAACTTTAGGTGGTCTCAGGTTAAGACACTTGCATCTGGGCCAAAACTCGTAGAAATACGAGACACTGTCGTAGCTTCAGTGTCATGAGCTTAGTGCAATCGTAATTACTCTTTATATGGCTTTGTATGTGTTACATGTCATACACGTTAAATCTTGTGGTCCACACTACTTTTGTTGAACATCCGATTACTAAATATCTTTTTGTGATATTGTGAGTGAAGTAGTAGTCACTAAACACTTTTCATTATACTGTGAGTGAAGCAGTAAGCACTAAACTCTTTGGTTCTCATAAATACTTTACTTAAACCTATGAACTCACCAACTTTATGTTAAAAATTTTAGCATGTTTTTCTCAGGTCCTTGATTTACATGGCTTGCATCTGGAGTCGCATCTATGAAGTTTTTCCCTGCATAACTTGGATCATTTTGATGTCTTTCAAACTATTGAATACTTTGTACTGCAACTTCTTATTGTATTTGGTTGAAAACTTGGTATGCTTTAAATTTGTCAAATGATCTAATTTTTAAACGACTCATATAGAGGTCGTTCTCTTGTATCTTGTGTTCTTGTATTATGAAGTAACACCCCCAGTTACCTTTCCACTGCATGATTTTGAGGGTGTTACAGCAATATTATGTAGATGACAACTTATCATATGTTAAAGGAAAGCTTAATCGGATTGTTGTTCGAATTACTAAGTGTTGGGATCTGAGATTTGATGATTACAAAACTAAATATGCAAAATTGAAGAAAGATGAAACAACAAGGACTTAATGTGAAATATTAAGTTAGCTTCCTATGTAAGCTAGGTTTTCTTGTAAACCATCTATATAAAGGGTATTAGAGGAGTCTGTTTTAAATATCCATTATAGTTAGATCTCTCTAATGAGAGTCTAGACACACCAAAGAAAGCGTGTGTATTATTAGTTAGCTTATTAGTTAGTTATTAGATAGTTAGTGTAGCCTCAAGGATTGTGGATCCTTGTTACAGTTTGTAACCATTTATTCTGATCAAATTAATGGAGGCCTGAATGTTTAGTAGTAAAACCTTGTTTAACAACATTACTGTTCTTTATAATTTCCGCTGTGCTTATTAATGTTGTTTGTAAAACTAATCCTAGATGGGTAAAATGATCTCCACAATTGGTATAAGAGCGGGTTGTTCTTGATATCTAGGGTTTATACAAGGTTTTCAGTGTCGTGTTTATAGTTCCTTTGGTACAAAATGATTTTTGGTGAATATTAGGGTTTTATTCACAAATCCCTAATTCTATAAATCAGACACTGTGTTCGGTTTATGGGCAGAAGAAAAGGCAGCACGTTCGTTTGTTGAAGGTTCTTTAAGGTTTAAAAAGGGTTGCTGCTGTTTCAATCATTGGCTGCTATGGTGTTAGATTTGTTGGTCTGATGGTTGAAGGTTGATGGCAACGAAGCAGCAAGTTCGTTCATTCATTGCTATAGAAGAAAAAGAGAATGGCGTTCAGGTTATGCAATCAGCAGGTACAGCAGGTAATCGACAAAAAGATTTTTTTAGTCACTTAAAGCTGTGAAGAAGCAGCAGATTCGTTGTTTGTTTTGTTGCTGTGAACGCATGATGTTGCTATACTTGGTGTTCGTCTTTGAAGAAGCGGATGTTACAGGTCTAATGGTTTTCAAAGTTTGTCTTAGATGCTGCTAATAATGATGGTGTCAAACCTACGTGAAAAGTAATAGTGGTTTATGTTTAGAGAGATGGAGAAGCTATTGTATGTTGACGTGGATAGCATTTGCACTTATTAGGGTTTCAAACTTTGATAGCAGTTTAAGAAACAAACAGCAGGTAACTATCATCTACAAAACTGATGTTGCAACCTCAGGTATGGAAGTTTGTTTTTGAATTTGGTTTGAGGCTGTTATTGAATCAAGTGATTGTTGGTTAAATAAATAGAAGTAGCGTTCTGGAAGTTATCACAGGCAGATTGGTATGGGGTATGATTATGCATATTGATTTGTTTTTATTTTGGAATGTGTCATGGTAATGGTCCTAGTTTTAAGGGGTCATATTTGTTCCATAATAAACTCTGTATGATCATTGGTCATGAGTATTAGCAGACGTGGATTTGGAATAAGGATTTGCTTTAAAGTAAAATCCCTGATTTTTAGGGATAGTGGTCTTATTCCTATAATGATGCGTGGTATGAGAAAATATGGTTTGGAATTCGCTGACTTGATAAAATCTGTAGTGAGCATGAGATTAGTGCTGCTCAATGTTCACAAAGAAAGTTAATGCTGCTGATTGTTTATAAATAATACAAGGTTTTATGCTGCTGGTATACATACTACTGCCAGGTTTATGGATGGTTTCAAATGCTAGCCTTGGAGAAAAGAAACTTTGTATTACAAGTTAGTATTGTCCTTTGATTTTTAGTACTGCTAGCAATAAGTGACGGTTTAGCAACAGTGTAGTAACAGTTTAAGTGTCACTAATTGACATGGGAGGAAGGAGTATTAGTATTAGTGACTGAATTGCAACAGTTTTGTAACGGATCAGTGACAGGTTAGTGACAAATTTGTGACAGTTTTGAGACAAAAAAGCATCGCTAACAGCTTGGTTTGTTAATACTGCTACTTGAAGCAGTTTCTACTGTTAGTTCTATCCGACATACCCAGTTTGTACTGCTTGCTTTATCAGATATCAGATAGTTCAAGTTTTTAGATCTCGGACAGAACTAATGTTCACAATAGTTTATTCTTATTGGATATATGGCTCGTTTTGGAGATTATTTGAAGATGTGATTACGAAGACAGTTGATTATCACTTATTTGATGTTGTAGTTGAGTTTCACAGATGCGTGTTCTTATCATATCTTAAAGTCGTGTTTCTAGTAGGACATTGACTTTAAAGATAACTTGTTCGTGCTTACAATGGTGTACCGAAGACTTGTCAAAATCTAGCAAAGGTGTATGATTTTTCTTATGGTGCTCAATGCTCACATTTACTATCACTTAGTATGTGTCTCATAGAAGATGAGGTTTTTGTCAAGAGGTTGCGGTCTGCTTATATTTCACATATTTATTTATAAGTTCGACGTCACATGGATAGTGCAAGACACAAGACACAAGACACAAGTTTGGGAGATTCTACTTCTTTATCAAATTCATTATACTCAGTTTTCTTCATCAGTAATCACTACATAGAGCCTACAAAGTTCGAGATTCAAGAGATGGTAAACATATTGGTTTTAGAGGAAGCTTATTGATTAAATGTTTAACTATCTACATGCACCACTTGAGGGGAAGTGTTTACAAGTTGCATATCTACAAGAAGACCCCTATTAGATGATTACAAAAAGGGGAAGAAGACTACAAGAGATATGGTTTGCAGCTTATTATGTGTGGTGGCATGTTCAAGAAGATCTTAAGTCAAGGGGAAGCATTGAAGGTTGTTTCATTCATGAAGATTGTTTTGTAATATCAAATAGGGGAAGATTATTGGGATCTGATATTTGATGATTACAAAACTAAATATGCAAAATTGAAGAAAGATGAAACAACAAGGACTTAATGTGAAATATTAAGTTAGCTTCCTATGTAAGCTAGGTTTTTTTGTAAACCCTCTATATAAAGGGTATTTGAGGCGTCTGTTTTAAATATCCATTATAGTTAGATCTCTCCAATGAGAGTCTAGACACACCAAAGAAAGCGTGTGTATTATTAGTTAGCTTATTAGTTAGTTATTAGATAGTTAGTGTAGCCTTAAGGATTGTGGATCCTTGTTACAGTTTGTAACTATTTATTCTGATCAAATTAATAGAGGCCTGAATGTTTAGTAGTAAAACCTTGTTTAACAACATTATTGTTCTTTATAATTTCCGATGTGCTTATTAATGTTGTTTGTAAAACTAATCCTAGATGGGCAAAACGATCTCCACACTAAGGATACAATATGGGATGTTCTTAAATTTCCAAATACTTGTGAAGGAATGTATGAGTTTGAACCATTTGTAAAGGATAAAGTACTTGCTCAAGATATTCAAAGTTTAGGCTATGCAGCTAAAATACCACTTACTTCTCTGACATTTTTTTAGAAGAGATATCTTGCATCCTTATGGAGCACACTTTTTATAGTGATCAATCGTTGTAATACATGGAAGAAAGCTGGTCAGGATAAGTGTTCGATTGATACATTGATGTTCTTTCATGGTATGGCATTTGATCGACATTATGATTTTGCTGACTTGATATTGAGAGAGTTTGTGTCAATGGTTAAAGTTAAGAATAGTAAGGATTTTATTCCATACATTCGTTTTCTCAAATTGCTATGCAAAAAGACCATAAGATAATTGTGAGATAATATGGAGCTTACCCTAATGATTCACATATGAAGAAGATTGTGGGAAATTGTAGACATGAAACAGTCATAGCAGCACGGATTCAAGATAGATTGTTAGCATATGCAAACCCGAATGCTCATGGTGTGATTATTTATAGGTCTAGATTTCCTTCTATGGTTCTGACAGAGCCGTTGGAACCTCCCCAAGAAGGCATGTTAGTAAAGGTAAGGCTTGAGTCTGGAGGAGCATATGAGCCAGAGTCTGAGTTACTCACAGGAACAAGAAGAAATGAAAGTTCTAGTAATAACAATGATGGCAGTGATGGCAATATTTCTAACGATGGTGATAGGTTGTCAAGATAAAAAAAGAGTGAAAATGATCAAAAGCCGTACATGATAAGGATAGAAAAAGGTGTACCAAAAAATATTTAGATCGTTCCCAAACTGAGTCAATCGGCTGGGTTACTACATCTACTATTGATCCACCAAGTGCAAACACACTGGTGTTGGTGGAAAACATTGAAGTAGACCTTAGTTTCCCACTGATGCAAACACCTACACCTCCTATCCATTTAGATACTTCTCTACAAGTGTCCATCTTATCTAGCCTTAGAGTAAAATCACATAATCTATCACTTACTCCTCCAAGTAATTTTAGTATTGAAAAAGAGGATGATTGGGTCCACTCCTTAATACCCAAATCCCTAGGCTTCATTAGTAGTGCTACATTCTTTGAGGGTTATAGTTCAAGTACGGTAATTGCAAGCGATGATGGCTTAGCAACAACAGTCGTAGTAGTACCAACTTTCCGGTTAGGGCTAGAAACGAGCCGAACCGAGCCCAAGCCTACTAGAGCTCAACTTGGCTCATTTATATATATAAAGCTCGAGCTTGGGCTCGTGATAGTTTTGAGCCTCATATTTAAGCTCAAGCTCGGCTCGTGAAAATTTTCACAAGCTCGAGCTCGACTTAGGCTCGACTAATTTATATGATGTGTTGACTAATTATAAAGTTCAAATTGAGCTCGGCTCGTTAATCTCATAAGGCTCGAACTCGTTTACTTCTTTTAAGCTCGTTTATACACAATTATATGCATATAAAATATATATATACGTATATGTTTCTAGGGCCCGTTTAGGCTCGCGAGCCAACTCGAGATTTTTGTATAGAGCTCGGGCTCAAGCTCGTTTATTAAATGATCTCAAATAAGAGAACTCCTTCACCGCATCTAAAACATTTTCGATCACTCTTACCTTTCTTCTCATCCCTTTGTCGGAATGACTTCTTTTCTTCTCTTGGTTGTCTAACAAATTTACCCTTTCTTCTAAAGAACTTTTTATTCCTTACGGCCATAGTATATTCTTTGTCATCGCTTCCGGATGTCGAAGTTTCATCATCACTAGACTCTTTCTTAGCTTTTAAGGATATGGACTTAATTCTTTCCTTTTTGCCTTTATAGATTTCAAAATCTTTTTCCATGACTACTTCATGTACTTTTAGATTGCCGATAAGATCATCTAGAGCTAGTGATGCCAAATATTTTGATTCTTCAATCGCCGTGACCTTTGCTCTCCATTTAGGATGTAGAGCCCTAAGAAACTTCCTAACATAGTTCTTGCTAGAGAAACCTTCATCAAGAGCTTTAAGACTAGTAATAATAGTGTTAAATCTAGCAAAACCGCTATCAATAGATTCTTCTTCAAGCATAGTAAATTGTTCATATTGTTGAACAAGAAGATCAATTTTATTATCCTTTACTTGGCTATTACCTTGATGTGTGATTAACAACGATTGCCAAATATCTTTAGCCGTTTTACACATAAAAATTCTTTCATATTCCTTTTTAGGTAAATCATTATAAAGAACCATTTTAGCTTCATTATTTTTAGCAGTTCTTCAAAAGGAAGAACCTTTAAAATTTAGGTAACTTCATTTTTGGCAACCGGTGGAAAATCACCATTTAATATAATATGCCAAAGATCTAAATCTTTTGCTTTCACATATGATTCAAATCTATTTTTCCAATATATAAAATGATCACTTTCAAAAAGAGGTGGTCTTTGCATAGATTGCCCTTCTAGATATTTATCCGAATCCATAGATCGATTCAAACTTTAATGTACAATATACATTAAAGATCTTGGGTGACCTTGGCTTCTGACACCAATTGTGGAAACTAGAAGGGGGTTGAATAGTTTTTACCGTTTTAAATTAAAACTTAGATTATCGACTTATGTGAACTCAAGAGATATACACAAGTGTATATGATAGTGATGCAATAAGTAAACAAGTAGTCTACGAAATATGAACAAGTAAATATAAGAAAGATCAAACCGATGACACAACGATTTATAGTGGTTCAGCTATGAAGCTCCTCTTCGCCCTACTCCACCCCCCAAGTACCCAACTTGAGAGTTATCTTCACTATATCAACAAGCTCCCTTTAGGCGGAGAAACCCGTACACGTCGCTTACACTTTTTCTGGTACTAAGCTAAATACCAAGTTCTACTTCGAGATAGAACTAATCTAACACACTATGTATTTTGAGGCCTAAATACTAACATATCATACACATATGATACACACAACACACAACACAATATCTACAAGATGAATGATTATCACAAACGTAATGACACAACTAAACTATTAACACTTGTAATGGATTATGTTGATCACTTGTAATGGATTATGTAACAAGTATAATGATCAAATAATATAAAAGATAAAAGATGTATGTGAAAAATATTTGTCAAGAGTTGTTTAAAATGAAAGCTAAAGGTTGCAATTTATAGGAAAACCTTTGAAATTCAAATCTGTCCTAGACAGCTGGTCCATGCGACTCATGGATCCACCATTGCCTGGATCCGTCCCTTGTATTTGGTGGATCTGTGGGTCGAGCTGGGACAACATTGGTCATTTTGTGATTAACCCCAAATCTATACAAAATATTGTTTGTACTTAATAAAACTAATTTATTAGATTCTTCTAGAACAAAATATTTCTTCTCACCAATAAAGAAAGATTTTCTAGATTTGGGAGGATTTGAAAAGATTTGGAAAGATTGTTTCCACTTATGGTTAATATTATGTTGTCTTACATGATTAATATAACTAGCTTATAATTAATCATGTGTTAACTTAAATTATTTGATTAGAAAGGGTTTATGCAAATGATAATATTTTTCTTTGATCATTAACTATGTTTAATAATGTCATATTCATACCTTAAGTGATTTGTCATCGTCAAGTAAACTTTTGACTAAATAACTTGTTTACGTAAACTTTTACGTAGTATGACATTATATTTGTTATTATCAAAACATGATGATCATTAAATATAAACATCGTTTTTGCGCGAATATTTGTATTAACAAAATGTTTTGTAATATCTTTTGCTTATTTAAGTGGCAGATTTGACTGCATTAATGACCATATATTTAATTTGGTCATGTAACCACTAATTCCTAAATTATGGAGGATAATTATAGAAGAGATTAATTGGCCATTAATCTCTCATTAATTCCATGAATAGGTTTTAGGTAAATCCTCTATAAATAGGGATCACAATTGTATGGAAAAACACACAGAAAACAAAAACACATAGAAACGCAAGATTCTTGATTTGTGCCTAGAACAAGAACAAACACTTGGTTTTATCCCGTGGAAGTATTCGTGTAACCCAGACATAGAATCGAATAATCTTTGGAAAGTGATTACACGACTTCAAGTGATATCCGGTAACCATCTTGGTAATTTGCTAGGCTATTGATTGTCTTCATCCTAATCTGGGATCTACTACAACCAACATACTTTACTACTTAAAAATAATTTTACTTAATAGGCTTTATAGGTAAATGAACCTTACCAAATGGAGAATCGTAATTAGTGGGAAATTGGAGAGGAAAAGTTTAAGTGTTTTGGAAGTAATATCAACTTGCAAAATACACCATAATTACTACAAATAAAAAATATAAACAATTAAGTACCAATTTGTGCAATAATTATATCAAATAGGTTAAGAAATATAGGATAAATGATACTATAAAAGTGACGTTATTTGATACCATCAATCATGATCAAACCGCCAGTATTTAAAGACCATTTCCATTAACATTTTCCACATAAAACACAGCTAGAATCATTCATTTTCATCAATCAATCATGGCGACACATAAACAACAACAACAATAGATCAAAACACCACTAAGACATACATATTAAGGTCTTTAAAGCTGAATATGCCACAATGGGAAGATTTTGCTTGTTTTGAAACTAAAATGCCTACACAAAGCACATTTAAGCCTCCTAGAGCATCTCTAAGCATTTTAAAGCAAGAAAACAAACATCTCTTTTCATTTTAATCATCAAACTGTTACTAGAATCCCTCTAACACATACATTGTGATTTAGAGAGCCTAAGTTGTGTTTTAAACATACTAATGAACAAACCTAAGCATGAAAACACATAAACCCACATGCACAATCATTCCTAAGCAATTTCCAATCAAACACGCATCTAAGAATCATCCTAGAGACTTTTTTGTTTAGATACATAGAAACTATTTTAGCACAAGCTTTAACACCCTATGGGGATCAAAATTTGTTAGCCTTACAATATTGAGCCGAACAAGGAAGCTCGGCTACTAAATCATGGAAGCTCGGTATTTATTAAATATATGTTGTAATGGGCTAAGTTACAAGTATCGAGCTTGTTAATTAATCTAATATTGTACGCGTTTCGGACTAAGGTCCAAAGTAATCCCGAGCCTGACCCAAGACAAATACCACGGTCCATAAAGCCTTATATGGCCGGCCCATTAAAGTGGTATAAATACCCCTCTCCAAGTGTGGAGAGGGTGTTGGTTCTCATTTGTTCATTTTACACTTGCAAGAATTAACCATCTTTTTCTTTCTTACTTTCTCTCTCTAACTTCTCTAGTTACTCTTCTTCATTTCGGTATGTCATTCGGGGTTGCGACCCTAAGAGCGGTAGGACACGCTATGATAAGACTAGCGGGGATGCAAGGTCTTGGTACATGATTGGCAGGGATGCTAAGTCATGGGTTTGTGATTGATTGCATATATTCACTGTCATATAGCACAAATTGTCCAAATGTTTAAATGATTGGCACATCAACTGGGTTTAAGGTCAAACCTATGAGCTCACCAACATTATTATTGACGTTTTCGAGTATCATTTTCTGGTGTGTTATTAACAAAGGTAAATGAGGAGTATTGGGGACCAAAGATGAATACATTTGAGATTTATTGAAGGACAACTGTTTGACTTTTTCTAAGGTTGTAAAATCGTAAACTTTTATATATAAACTTTTGTAATTTAATGTATAGTATGATCTTGTATCTTGTGCGATGTGAATCATTATGTCGCATTCCTGTGTTTCCACCACTGAACAATTACAAGAGTATAAGAAATTACACGTTGTTTCCTATGGAATTAATAACGTTGCTTGACCTCTTCTGCTCTTTTTCTCCTCTGAAAATTCACTTTTGTGGTTTAGGTATCAAGAAGATGATTTAGCACATCTAAAACTCGTTTTTTAGTTTTCTATTTATAGGGTCTGAAATATGGTCGATACGGCGTATCAAAAGTCTTAGATACGGCGTATCAGGGGTTTCTTGGAGTAGGGACCACGTTTGATATCTTCCAGAATATTCACCTTCTGTAACTTGAATACGGCGTATTGGTCTTCTCTCGATACGGTGTATTGATCTTGTTTCCTTCGTGGTCTTTTGGTGAGTGCAGGCACAGATACGCCGTATCTTCCTTGATGGATACGGCATATTGGTTGTCAGAACAGTAACCTTCAAAATATTTTCGTTTAAGCTCTAGAATGTGTGCCTTTTAGTTAACTTTCACCAAGTACTCCATAATTACTGCAATTCTCAAATACAAACGATTAAGTGACAATTCTTTGCAATAATTATACAAAATAGGTTAATTACATGGGATAAATGATGCTATCAAAGAGACGTTATTTGATGTCATCACTCCAGCAGAACTGAAGGTTCTGACAAATGAATCTGCTTGATATATTTTTCAAACATTGACTTGTAAATATTTTTCAGAAAAGAAAAATACAAATATAAAATTTATAAAACCAAATACAAAAATATAAAATTTCAAAAAAAAAATACAAAATCAGAAAAACAGAAAATTTCAAAAAAAAAGAATCTTCTCAACATGTCTCTTGGAATCGATAACATTTACGTACCTAGATATGTTGATTAATATTGACACGGGCGTGTAAATGAAGTTCGAGCAAGAGTTCAAATGCTTTCAAAACATGTCATTTCTAATTTTCTTTATGACTTGTAATCGCTCTCGGATTGCAACTCAGACCCGAACGACAAAGGAGAGTGTACGTTACAGTGCACTTATCCTTCGTGTTAGAAGAGAAGTCTTCTAACATATGTTTTTTAAAGCGTTGAACACAATTTTTCAAGAATTTATCAATGACAATTCAAATCTTTCAAAATTGTGTGTTCAGCACTCCATCTCTCATAAAGTTTTACAAGACAATTTTTCTACATTTGGTGTCATTTTCAAAATGAGTCAATGTTTGAGGGGGAGTTTTTCAAAAAACAAATGTTTTAATGTTTTTGGATACTATTCTTAAATTCTCTGGGTATTCAAAACATTTACACTAATCTTAATAACAAATCAGTAATAAAATGACTACTCAATAGATTGTATGTTATAAGATGATCTAGTGTCTGATCACAATTTTTCAAGAATTCTTTAATGCCATTCTATAATCTTTCAAAATTGTGCGCTCAACACTGTCTCACCCTCAATTTTATATTCTTTTTACAACTTGGTATCATTTTTTTTTGGTGTCAAACATATGTAAAAATGAGGGGGATCAAGAAGAAAAAGTTCCACATAATTCATGCTGTAACAGTTTTCTCCCCACAGGATTTTCATGACAAATTTTAATCACTTGGTATTTCAAAGACTAAATGAATTAGTATTTAAAATAAGGGGAGAAATGTAATTAAAATGTGATCTTGAAAATAATAAGTGATCTAAACGACTCAAAGTGCTTTATAATCTCAGAAAAGGTTTTATGGTTATGATCTTATACCTAACCACATCTTAATTCACAACGATTCTAAAGTCATAAGGTGGTTAGGTTAGGTACTAGTCCTATGATCCATCCAGAACCGGAGTGATCTACCCAAGGACAATCCATAGTTAGAAATAGCAGTCCTTAGGTATGATTGGAGAAAACGGGAATAATGCCAACTAAGATTGAGCTAACACTGGAACAATCACAACATGGTGTTAGTAATGATGTTTTGTTATGCATTGAAGGGATTGAAGAATGAAAAATAAATGTATGGATAAAGGGTGAAAACAAAGCAGCCCTCCACACACTTTAGGCAGAACCGGGTCAATACATAATCTATCAGATTCACAAAGATGAATTTTGGTATTGAAGACAAGACATCATGGACCCAGTAATGCACTGCACAACCCTTCCCAGCCATTTAATTTTCTCTCAACAGATACTTGTCTCATTTGTCACAGAGATACACACGACTTCTATTGACTTTCTCACTCCGAGTTAGTTGATATTAAATAGGTAGTCGTCTGCTCCAGGCTCCGAGTACTAAAACAAAAAATGCACTAATCGAGTTTAGAGCCAAGAGATCAATTAATAAATCTCATTAGAACACATTCCATAGCAAACACTTATTGAACACCATTATGTTCACAAGCTGTTAACAAGAGTCCTATGCATTATCCTTGTGATTTTTCCAGAACATCCGAGTGATACTCTTTAGTATTCACAGTGAAGATGGAAATCCTTCCAGAGCCATCATCAAACAAGCTCTACGGTAGGTGACTTGCGAGATTCTATATGAATCAAACTTGTGATAACTGGATATCGATTTTGGTCCAGTAAATAAATTGATGGTTTAATCAGAAAGATAGTAACTATCTGATTCACCCTTACCGCGTTGTCTGCTTTGAGACGCTCTGGTAACAAGAACGGCTAGTCCAGCTGTGAATCCCTGTCAAGATGATTCATTTGAATTCTATCTGATCACAGGCAGTATTTATACTGATTAACGGGGAACCGTGGTTGTTGCAACTTTATTCGACGAAGTGACAAAGACACTCTCGTCCATATCTGTCGATTATCACTAACGTAAACCTGCAGGTTACACGGTGGTGGCGGTACCTCTCTCCAGCTGAGTCAGATTCATTACCACATGCTCATGCTCAAGCTACAAAGACATACTATAAGCATCAAGATTCAAGAATCAAGAAAGCTCAAGAATTAAAGACAAAGACTTTCGCAAACTCTGATATTCAAGATCTTCCTTAAATATATCAAGATTATCAAGACAAAGATTTTCAAGGGAGATTGTTAGCAAGCTTTCCAGATGATGCATAGTATGAGCATGTTGGTAAAGACACAAGATCGCAAGATGGCTAAGACTGAAGGATAAAGATTTATAGATCTCAGAACTAAAGACAAATTCGAAAGACAATGATAAAGGCTCAAGATCAAACATCATACAGCATGAAAGAACAAGCCTACAACGAAGACAGAGACCAAGACCACATGAGCTTAATGACAAAAGCAATCTCATTGATCTCATAAAGGAGTGTCACAATGAACTCACTTCGGGGGAGATTGTTAGCCTTAAAATATTAAGTCAAACAAGGATGTTCATTCATTATGGATATTATATAACACCTCGTGTTTTAGGTCATTGTACGACATCATGTAATTCACAATTTATTTTTAGGGTTTTACGCGTTTGCTCT
>BQNB010120647.1:7448-20597 GCA_026074375.1 Tanacetum coccineum | reverse complement strand
AAGTCTTGATTGTAACCCGGTTCTGGATAGATAAACAGAACTTGAGGTGTACAATAGTGACCATAACGAGCATCGTTCCCGCAAAATTCACAAGAGTACATAGGAGGTTGTGGAGGAATCATCAACAAATAATGAGCACCTTTCCCACAAGACTTACAAGTGCATTGTTGACAGAAGATGTCGTCTAACAAATCACCACACTCGTAACAACAATTGTGGTTAATTTGTGGAGGACTTTGTGAAGAATTAACACTGGGGCCTTGTTTGACAATGAATGGCTCTTGATTAACAAAGTTAGTACGATTATTGGATGACTTGGAAGTGTCTTGGAAGTCTTGAAAAACTTCCTCCAATGTCTTTCGTATTAGAGCACATTGTCGACAATATAGACCATGAACCGGGTCTCCACAATCGAGAATTTTTTTTTCAATTTTAAGGGGTCTTGAGACAAGTCGGGTATGGGAACAAGAATCTTATCTTCAAGACTCCCTTTTGGACAACCACAGTCTTTGGTGTGCAAATTTCCACAAGACGAACACTCTTTAATTGCGTAAAGGTAATTCGAACGACGATCGAGTGACGCCATAAGAATTAAACAATTGAGGGTTAAGAAAAGAATTAAATGGATAAGAAGAAAAAGAAGATTATTTTTGGCTTTTCGAATTTTTTAAGCAACATATTTTATTAACGGACAAAATGAGATAAGACAACTTAAACCAATAATCAACTCGTTTCACGGTAGCTCTTTAAAAGACAAACGCACAAAGGAGCGGAGGAGCGGGAAAGCGCGAAGCTATTAAAAACCTTCTCCTTTCGGGTCGTAGTTCCTAGGAACAACCCTCCTTATACCCCTCTTATAGTTTGTTTATCAATTAAAGGTGAGCCGTATTTCACAAGTGACACAAAGGCAAGTTTTAAATCTTTTGTTCGGGAACTTATTATGATAATGCTTCAGGTGAAAGCATTATATTGATGATGATTTTTATTGATAATTAAGGATAATGTTTTTATATTTTTTATTTTTTATTTTTTATTTTATTATTTTTTTTTATATTATACTAATACTAATAAAAGAAAATGAAAAATATTTTTGTGTTTTATATTTTTATAAATAAAAGAAAATATTCACAAACAGAAAAATTAACTTCACGAGGGAAGGGTCTTCAAACACTAATCGTCAAACAAACACGAAAATCGAATCACAGCCTCCCCGGCAACGGCGCCAAAAATTTGATTGATGTTTAAACCAACACCTTTTTATATATATAATATATAATAGAATATAAAATATATATAGTAAGTATAATCTAAAAACACAATCAATGAAACCGGGAAGTAGTATAGAATATCCCCGGGTCGTTTATCCCCAACATCGGTTTAAAAATGGTGCTTAAATGGTCAAAGATTTGATTGGTTATCTATTTCTACAAATAAAATGCAAAAACAAGTAAAAGAAACCCTAAAACGAAAGCTATTTAAGTTAAAACCTAAAACGAGAACGTAAAAACGCGACTTAAAAACCTAATTTATCAAATTTTAATCCTAAAGTGATTTTTTTAACTTTTATAAGTCCTAAGTAACTAAAAAGAAAGAATAAAGAAAACTAGACCAAAAATAACAGAATTGATTTTTTTTTTTTTTTTTTTTTTTTTTTTTTTGTTTTTTTTTTTTTAAAGTTAAAAAACCACGAAAAAACGAGAACAGGATCGAAACCCGTTCTTTAAAACAACGAAATTTTAAAATATTACCCCTACGGATGCAAATTTATTTTTCCTAGGACCTAAATGATAAAAGAAAATTTTAAAAAAATTTTTTTTTTTTTTTTTACTTTTTAATAATTTTTAATGATTTAAAAACTGTTTTATAAAGAAAAAATGATTAAAAATAGTAAATTAACTTGGAAAATTATGGAAAAAAGTACTTTAGACTATGGAGATTCAAAGAAAAATACAAAATGGACAAGTAGCTTAAGCAATAAGCAGTTAAAAGCAAAATAAGACGAATAAGCTTATACCTAAATATTACTATATTAATTAAATGATGCAAGGTTAATAACGAAAAAGTCCCCAGGGCAGTTGGTGAAGTGTGTTGTGTGTGAGGTGTTGGCTAGTGAAGGGGGAGGTCACAGGTTCGAACTGTGGCCTTCCCTTTTTGAATCATTTTTTTTATTTTTTATTTTCTTTTTATAAAAACTTAAAGAGCACCTAAAAATAAGCAACTTTTGAAACTACAACCTTTTATGAATCATTAAAATAAGCCAGGAAATAAGCTGATTAAGCTAACAGTTTAAAAAAAACGACTAAGGCAAGTTGGGCTTAAACTACGTGGCTTTTAAGGCAAAAATAAGCTATGTAAAAAGGAAAATAAGCAAAGACAAACAAAGGACAAAACTTATTAAGCACTAATGAACACAATAAGCAAAGAATCTAAAACAGAAAAGCCATAAAAAAACAATTAAGCACTTTGGGGCAAACCCCAAAAACTACTAAAAACAGTCTAAGGGGGCACCTTTGGGCTTATTTTTAAGGCCCAAGAAGGATCCTTATAGACAAGGGGCTTATAAGCTTTAAAAGCTTGTCCTATGGGCTTATTAAATCAGCACATGGAAAAGAGTTTGAAATACTTCTAAGCTATGAAAAGGGCTATTAAAATATGCGATTTTACTCAGCAGATGATGATTGATGGTTTCTTTTTAAAGGAAAATTTGCTCACTTGCAAGCTTACTTAAAGCTTAATGAAACAGGTAAAAACCTTAAAATAAGCTAAGAAAGATGAAGTATGAATCCTAATGAGCTTATAAACAAAAATTCAAATCTTAAAACCACTTTTAACTAGCTTGATTCTCAGATTAAAATTTTGACTTTTTATGAGTTAAGAAAACTTTGACAGATTACCTAAAACTTCAAATGGCCAATGCACATTCAAGCTAACTATGCTCTACTGTATTTAGGCTTAAAAACAAGATGGTAAAAACACTTAAAAGCTGGTTAATCCCAGCCTTACCAACTAAGCTGATATAATGAATTATAAAACCACAAATTTTAACAATTATTACTAGCAACCTTGAAAATCAATTTTAAACTTTAACAACCTTAAAAAAAAACAAATTAATATTACTTAATATAGCTAGTTAAAACTGGCTTAGTGACCAAACCCAATGAAAACACCATTTTGACCCATTTTAAGTGTTAGCCCAAACACCCCTTCAGAAATCTTAAACCTATTTTTACACTTATTTAGACTGATTTAAGCTGGATTTTGTAAAAACATATATTAAATAACATAAATGAAGAACAAATAAGCATTTATCAACAGGGAATAAGCTTTTCAAAAGCCAGTTCTCTAATAAGCTATTAAACTAGGAATTGAGTAGGTTTAATAAAGACTCTATCTTAGGCTATATTTAAACTATAAAATAGGATACATTAAGCTAACTCTAAGGTACTAGTTTAAGCACAATTTGCATAAGATAGGCAGAAATAAGTAGAATAAGCAGACAATAAGCAATAAGTAGTAACAAGCTTAAAATAAGAAAATGGGAGTGTACCTTGATCCCTGTACTAAACAGGGATAAACTTAGACCTATTAAGCTCTACCTACCTAGCTTATTCAATAAGCAACTATATAACGCATAAGCACTTCCATTATTTGCTTATCATCCAAATAAGCTGAAATTTCAGCTCTTGTTTTAATGAAACAGTAACTAATAAAAAGCTTTTGTAAAAACTTTTATAAGTAAGACAGGGTGTATAAGCTTATTAGAGCTTATGAAAATTACTTTTTGAACAAAAATAGCTTAAAAATAAAAAGGGACAAATTTGCATATAACATAAAAACTTTAAATTTTAATTAAAACATAAAATGATTACAAAGCTTTAAAATGATAAAATTAAAAGTCTGAAAAAAACATAAACTAAAAAAAACATTAAAAATTAAACTACTCCTACATCTCCTTTTTTTTCTCTGTCTTCATTCTTCTCTTTATATAAGCTGAGAAGCCTTCGTTGTGTGCTAGTTGTGTTTGTTTGGTGAGAGAGCTCAAAGATATCATCCTAGCCCTTCAATAAGCCTTGGTCCCCAATCAAATCATCCTAGTCATTGAGTTAGGGTTTGCACCGTTAGTCCTTTTGGACTAACAATGTTAGTCCTTTAGGACTAACGGTGTGAAGGGTTTAAGGTTTTGGGTGAAACGACTATTAAGGGGTTATTAAGGTTTTGGGCCAGGGTATGCATATTTAGGCCCGTTTGGTTTTGTAATTAAATGGGTAATGGGCTAGTATTTATAAAAAGGAAAATGGGCTTTAAGGGTTTATAATAAATGGGTAGTGGGCTGATCTGGGCCCACTAGGTGGGTACGGGTGGACCCACTTTTGACAATTAGGTTTTCGGGTTCGGTTTTCGATGCTCTTTCTAAATCCACATCCTGAGGTTGACTTTGACTTGACTTTTGACTTTGACTTTTTGACTTTGGGCTTTGACTTGACTTTTCTTTTCACGCTTTTCCATTCCGTGCTCGGTTTTGTCGTTTTTGCTTTGTTTTTGTCCCTTTCTTGGATATCCGTTACCTGCACAATTCAAATGCAAAACATACAAACACAATGTATTTTTGGTACGTTTTTGTTCATTTAAGTCCGTTTTAACGGAATATTAAATAGACGGCAGGTTCGTGTAATCCGTTCATGACCTAAGGAAATACTTACACAGATCATCACAAGTGTGACAAGGCAACAGATCTAGGGGAAGCAATCTGAGGAGTAGTGCATGATTAGGTAAATACATCTTTTTATTATAAAGTTATCACCAGTAGTATAGATTATATTTAGTTTAATTATTAGTTAATCAAACCAACCTCTCAAACGCATGATATTTACTTGCTTTCTTATAAATATAAAAACGCAAAAAAAATCTTCTCTCAAACCCTTAGAATTTTGTTAGACCGTGTTCGAGCCTTTTCAACCTATTCCTCTAGAAAACGATAACAACCCCCGAGTCTTGCCGATACTACACTGCAACGATTAGGTACACTGCCTAGGGGATTGTAAAAGTTCATGTGAAGTCTTTACGAGACCTGCATCAAGTTTTTGGCATCGTTTCCGGGGAATAGTTAGGTTTCGATCATTGTTTAACTAATTTCTACTTGCTTGATTCCTATAAAGTGAGAATTTTAATTTTAGTACATTAGCTTTCTCGTAGTCTATCTTTTTTTGTGTTATTTGTTTCGTAATCCATTCTCATCAACCACCATGGGAGACGTGAATCCTATATGTACTCTTGGAGATTACTCTAAACCTAGCCACGAAGGCTACAGGAATACCATTGAGCTCCACGTAGGGAACAATGTGGTACCTCTTTGATCCGACACCATCCGGTTGGTATAAAACAAATGCTCATTCCACAGACTTCGGTCCGAGGATCCAAACCAACACCTCAAGGATTTATTGAAACTTGTGGACTCACTTGACCTTGACGGTGAAAACAAGGAAAGAACGTGCATGCGTTTATTTCAATTTTCCCTTCGTGATCAAGCTAGCAACTGGCTTAAACGTCTTCCAGCAGGATCCATCACCACATGGAAGGATCTTACTACTCATTTACTTGCTCAATTATTTCCACCGGGAAGGACTGCAAAACTCTGCAATGATATCCTGATGTCTCAACAACATCATGGAGAATCTCTCTCAGAAGCATAGACTCGTTTTAAGGACTTACTCTAAAAAGTCCCTCATCATGGCATCGATCGTTGGCTTCAAATTCAAATTTTTTATGATCATGTCTCCTTTCATCTTAAGTGCGAGATTGACCGCGCTACCGGCGGCAAACTCCGCGATAAGAATGCCGACGAATCTTGGGAAATCATTGAGAACCTCGCCCTCTACGACCATGAGGGCTGGAATGACTCAAAAGAATTCGTCAAACTGGTCAAGGTTATCTTTACACCTCAAAGAACCTCAAAAACACCTGACCGAAGACTTCTTGAGCTCGAAGACCAGATTAATTTCTTACAAAAAGGGTCGCGACCGACACCGAGACCTAGCTCAACGCACATCCTTTAAGCTTATGTTGAAGCGGTTTATTCAAACCCCCACTCGCAAAACCAAAATGGGCCACCAAAGCAAATCCCCTTCACTTTTCATGAATGTACCGGTCCAAACCCTCAGCCCCATGCGTTAGGAACCACTTTCGAGGCTCGAGTACGGGACTACATGGCAGCACACACCGAAAGGATGGAAAGATTTAAGAATGTCATTTTTAAACAGTGAGAGGAGATCAACGATAAGATGGCTGAAATGTTCAGACTTCTTAAGGAACTCACAACCAGCAGGGCTCCCGAAAAAGTGTTAATCAGAGAAGAGGCTAAATCCCTCGTCACTAAAAACGTAAATTCTATATCTCTCGCCAGAGAAGAAGAAGAAAGGAATAACAATGATGATATGGCAGCCGACGACGGCATTAACAGGATAGATACGGAAATGCCAATAAATGAAGCCGAGGAGGAGACTGAAGCTAAAAAGGGAACCAAAAACAAACCAATCAAAAGAGCTGAAAGAGAAGGAACAGCGGAGGCATCCAGCTCTCAGCCCGTAGGGTATTACCTGAAACATAGGATCAATTAAAAACTAATCGAGGGACTTGTTGATAATCATAGGTTCAATGACTCCCTGTCAGGAATCCGAGTTGGAAAAGTAAAAGGAAAAAACCTATAATTTGCTACCTAGGGGGCCTGTTTATGAAGCAATCCTAAGAAAAAAAATAACAAGGAAGGAGGACATTGGAGGAAATTTTGAAATACCTTGTAACATAGGAGGCCTGAAACGCATGAACGCCCTAGTAGACCAAGGATCCGACGTTAACGTCATGCCTCTCTCTACCTACATGAAACTAATCGATGAAACGCTTGCTTAGATAGACATTAGACTCTCCCTAGCTAGCCATTCGTATATCTATCCTTTAGGAATAGCGGAGGACGTGTTAGTAGATGTTGCTGGGTATGTGTACCCCGTGGACTTCATGATTTTAGACATAAAAGAAGACAAAAAGAGGCCCTTCATCTTAGGAACACCATTCCTGACGACGGCTAAGGCCGTGATTAGGTTTGATAAGGGCACCATAACTCTAAGATCTGGAAAGAGTAAGATAAGTTTTCATAGGATACCCGAATCCCTCCGTAAGGTCGAGAAAGGGATTAAGAACGATATAGAGCCTGTAGCCCCTACTATGAGCGTAAATAGGCTAGTCTTGGAATGGGAAGAAAAGATAAAACTTCACTAGGAAAAGGAGATGAAGTTCGACCAATGGAGGAGCAAAAACTTCAGAAATAAGCATCTCGCTCTTGTCGAAGTAAAAAACAGAATGGATGATGAGGGAGAAGTCGCGTAAGGACGTGTGACTTCGAGTCTAGCTACAAGACTCATAAATAAAGAAAAGCGCTTCATAGGAGGCAACCCAATGTTTATTTTTCCCGCATATTAGGAGTGTCGTGTGTTTTAATTCTTTTCATTTATTCTTTTATGTTTGAATTACTTTGTAATCATGTTTTGTTTTGTTTATAACTTCGTTCTATTTACAAATCAAAGGTATTTTGCATAAAATAAGTGTAGGGGGATATATCCGATTTAATAAGAACCAAATTTAAGCATTTAAAATAAATTGTTTAGATTAATTCGCGTCAGTTTCGAGTCATGTGATTGTAATGATTAATTCCAGGTTTTTATACAGTGCTTTCTACGGAAATAACTAATAAAATTGCGTGCAGGAAATTTCTCATTAAAAACGAAGAAGAAATCTTCACAGTGCCTGGAGACGGCGTCGGGATTAAAACCCGACGGCGTCGCATCTCCAGCAATGTGAAGATTCAAAAATTTTCAAGTATTTTTGAAAAATATAATGTGCAATATTTAAAATTTGTAATTCTTTTATAAACATGCATAAACCTATGATTACATCATTAATCTCATCCTATCTTTACTGCTTTCATAGAGTCAAAACCCTAAATTCTCGTTGTATAAATATTTATCCTGCCGATTTTATGCTTGGTGTAGTTGTCTTTGTCTTTGATTATAGGTTATATTTGATAAGAAAAAGCTTGGAAGTTTTTAGGAAGTTTCATTGGTCGATTCTTGGATGACGATTTAACCAGTTATCGCATGTTTCATCTCTATTATTGAGCAAACCAGGGGAGTACTAGTTTTTTTTACTTGTTTTCTTTTCCTTTTATTGGTTTTTACGGGTACTTCTATAGAACATTGGGGACAATGTTCAACTTAAGTGTAGGGGAAAATAAGCCTTAGAAACTATTCCTTTAATTACCATTTGCTTGTTCCTTAAAATGATGGGTAATATATCGAATCATAGCATAAAAAGGTAATTTTGACCAAAATATAAATTTTTTTATGACACATACCGAGTATTAATAGCGTCTCATGGATAGGAATGTGTATGACTAGCACAAAAACCCTTAAAATTTTACCCTAAAAATGTGAGGTTCGCCTTTAGATCTTTAGGAACTCGGGTATCCATTATTGATACCCAAGATAATTTATATCTTTAGCTTTCTCGAGTTAAGGTTCGAATGCAGTCATATGTGTCTATTCTGTCGTTACGGATGTGTATGTATGGTCTTTGTCACCTGTTCTGGAGCATTGGTATCGGTATTAAATTATATGAGTGTACCGATAGTATATTAAATTCTAGAACTTGTTTTTATGATGCATCTCGAGACCGCATAGTAAGTATTAGAATTTGCTAGATAAGACGCACTAGGATTAACCCATGTTTTAAACCTGTAATTGTTATTATGATCACACCGATCATATAACTATCCCACACCCTTACCATGCACTCATTTTTAGTGTAGGATACCCCTAGTACAACCCTCCGAGCCTATCCTTTTCACGGTTCTCATAATTTTCTGGTTAAGTCAAACTATTAATGAAGAGCATTGTCACCCTTAAACTAATTGTTACACCCAAATCGCCTTAGCCTACCTTGTATGTACTCACCTTTAGTACATTATTGTTTTAACCCAAGTTAATTATTTGAGTACACGGTTGCTAAGTCCTTATCCTTGTAAATACAGTTTTGGGACGATTGGGATTCATGATAGTATTCATCTTATGAAGAATTGGGGAAGAAGTAATTTATTACCCCCAATAGAGCTAAATAAGCTTCATGTATTTTGATCCAACTCAAATCGGGTCATTAGTTAGATTGTAAATATCGAGTATGTAAAATTTCAAGTGTATGGGTACATCTATAAACCCCTATGATGTATTATATGTTTAAGTAATGGCAGGGGAAAAGTGTACGAAAAAAATGTATATAAAAAAAATAAAAAAAATGTACGGGCTGTCATTTGCTTATGCTTATGTTTATATTAGAGTCAAGAAAAGAAAAAGAAAGAGATTTGTGTAGAATTTTGTAGAGTTTGTATATTTTGTCTGAGTCTTTGGCTTAGCAGCCCAACCAACGTGTATTCGTATAAATAATTAGCTAATCCTTCCACTCCAAATTCACCCAAAGCCACCCAAATATATCCCATCCGTTTCTATTTCCATTTATGTTATCTTACACCTACACCCCATAACCCTTTGAAAGACTTCTTTGACAGTAATGAATAATACTTGCGTCTAGCGGTGGAGGTTTGATCCTTTACCAAGCCTATAGTAATTTATTTTCTATGACAAGTAATGAGTGTTGATATACTGTTTCCCCATTATGTTATAATTTATTATACAACTGAGAGAAAGAGAGAATCCCAAACACTTATGTGAGGTGCTAGTATATACTTTCTGTCTTTAAATACGACTATAGAAAGGTTGTGATGTAAATACTTATTAAAAGAGTAGGTTTAAATGACCCTAAGATTGCTATTGCATGGTAAAAGCCTACTTGTCTTGAAGGACAAGCAAATCCCAAGTGTAGGGGTATTTGATGAGGTGTCATTTTATACACTATTTCGGGGTTATTTAACCCCCTAAATCATGCAAATATGCCAAGATTATGTGCTTAATCGTTTTTTTTCTTCAGGTTTATAGCACTTTGATGGCATTTGGATGGAATATACGTGACTTGGGCTCATTTGGAGAAGAAACAGACAAGATTACGGACCTACACCAAATCTCTTGAAGATTTATGCATACAGCGCATGGAGACGGCGTCGTAGGTATAAAGCGACGCCGTCGTAATCTATCCAGTGACAGCTTCATAAATCTAGCGACGGCGTCAGGACGTGGCCGACTTAAAGAGGATCTAGAATCATCTACGTGGCGACGGCGTCAGGATTTCAAAGCGACGCCGTCGCAGCGATTTTCCTATATATATTAAACCGAAATTAGGGTTTTAAGTGTGTAACTTTGTATAATTTTAGGGAGACGAACCCTAGTCGTTTCAACAGCTTTTAAGGTCGTTTTTAGGGCCTCAAAACCCTATTGTAACTACCTTTAATCCATGTTTTAATCAAGTAAGATTATTTATCATTAATCATTCAATATGTCTATGTGTTGTGTGATTGATTTATGTTCTTGCTTTATCTTTAACATGCTAGGCTAAACCCTCCTTTGTATTTACTTATGATTGCATGAAACTTAGGTTGTAGATCCTTTTGATGTTGCTTCTTGTTGATGAATGTGCGTGTTAGGCTCTAGAAAACTAGCCATAAGATATTAAATTGGCATAGACGTCTAGGGAAACGCGAGTAGTGTAGAAAGGATACCATCGGTAACAGTCTTCATACTACCTTACCCCTAATATGGTTGATCCCTCTTAAGATATTTCACATGCATTTAATATACTCTTAGGGGCCTTGTAATAGTCTTTATACTACCTTACTTGTACGTTGCCCTAACGGACTATTAAATATACGGCGGGTTCGTGTAATCCGTTCATGACCTAGGAAATACTTACACAGATCATCACAAGTGTGACAAGGCAACAGATCTAGGAGAAGCAATCTGAGGAGTAGTACATCATTAGGTAAATACATCTTTTTATCATAAAGTTAACACCAGTAGCATAGATTATAATTAGTTTAATTATTAGTTAATCAAACTAACCTCTCAAAACATGATATTTACATGGTTTCTTATAAATTAAAAAACACAAAAAGAATCTTCTCTCAAACCCTTAGAATTCTGTTAGACCGTGTTTGAGCGTTCCTAACCTATTCCCTTAGAGAACGATAACAACCCTCGAGTCTTGCCTATACTACACTGCAATGATCATGTACATTGCCTAGGGGATTGTAAAACTTCCTGTGAAGTCTTCGCAACCCTCACATCAAAGACGTATTATGACCTTGGAGATATGCATTGATGGCCATGTATGAAGAAGGATATAGCTACCTATGTTAGTGATTGTCTGACTTGTTTAAAGGTGAAGGCTGAAACATCAAAGACCTTCGGGTTTATTTCAAGAGCATGAGATACCTAAGTGGAAATGAGATAGAAACACCATGAATTTTTTTACTAAGTTGCCGAGGTCAAGTTGTGGGCATGATACAATTTGGGTAATAGTCGATAGACTGACTAAGTCAACCCATTTTATAGCTATACGAGGAGATTACAAGATGAGAAGTTGGCCATGCTTTATATTGATAAGATAGTAGCAAGGCATAGAGTTCTAGTGTCGATCATCTCAGATCGTGATGAAAGATTTACTTCGCGGTTTTGGCAGACATTGTAGAAAGCCTTAGGAACGCGTTTGGATATGAGTACGGCTTATCATCCGCAAACGGATGGACAAAGTGAGCGTACCATTCAGACTTTAAAGGATATGCTAAGAGTGTGTGTGATTGATTTTGGTAGTAGTTGGGATACTCATTTACCTTTAGCTGAGTTTTCCTATAACAATAGTTATTACTCGAGTACACGATATGATCCATTTGAGGCATTGTATGAAAGGAAGTGTAGGTCACCTGTTCTATGAGCAGAAATTGGAGAAAGTCAGTTGATTTGACCAAAATTGGTACAAGAGACAACTAATAAAGTAATACTAATTAAGGAAAGGCTCTAGGCGGCTAGAGATCGTCAAAAGAGTTATGCTGATAATAGACGTACGCCGTTAGAATTTGAAGTTGGTGATCAATTGTTATTGGAAGTGTCACCTTGGATTGGTGTAGTGCGTTTTGGAAAGAAGGGAAAGTTAGCACCTAGATATGTAGGATCATTTGAGATTCTTGAAAGGATTGGTCCAGTAGCTTATCGTTTGAGGTTGCCACAAGAATTGAGTAGTGTTCATGATACGTTCCATGTGTCAAATCTAAAGAAGTGTTTAGCGAATGCAAACCTGCATGTGCCACTAGAAGAAATTAAGGTAGACAAAACCCTTCGTTTTGTTGAAGAACCTGTAGAGATAATGGATAGCGAAGTTAAGAAGTTGAAGCGTAGTAGAATCCCAAATGTTAAAGTTCATTGGAATTCTAAGCGTGGACCTGAGTTTACTTGGGAACGAGAGGATTTTATGAAAGCTAAATATCCGAATTTGTTTGTTGATCGGGTTGATGAGTATACTATTTAAATTTCGGGACGAAATTTTCCTAGGGAGGGGATACTGTGACAACCGTGATTTAACGAGGTTAGTTTAACCGTTAGTGTTAGCTTACCTAGCCTTGTGTGTTTAATTTTATGTGCGGAAGTCATTTTGGTGTTATATGTTATATGGTATATGTGTTTGGGATAGTGAAAATGAATGATTTAGTCATTTTGTTTCACATGTGATGGTGATTTTGGAAGTATAGTGATTTTTTATTTTACCGTTAGTAAAATGAAGGAAGTACGTATCGTTGAATTTTGAGTTAAGGTTGATTAGTGTTATAATTTATAATTTATTTAGGAATTTAATAAATAAGAATAATGTCACATCCCCAAATAGGGTCCCGTCCAATTTAGCGTCCGGGGGCGTGACGTTATCGAATATCTCAAGTACAAAGTATAAAGAACGACCTCTAAGGGTACGTTTTAAAAATAAAACACCGTTGCATAAATTCAAAATAATAATAAGTTTTACATCGATCAAATTTAAAAGATTCAAAAGTTAAACTGCGGAAGCTTTAATAAGTTTAACAACGGTATTTAAGATAATCATGGATAAAATCTGGAAAACTGGCTCGGGCAATTAGTGGTCTAAACGCTACTTAGGCAACACGTAAATAGG
>BQNB010120646.1:0-20597 GCA_026074375.1 Tanacetum coccineum | reverse complement strand
TTGTTATAACCTGATGCCTTGTATTTGTAACAATTTTATCCAAAGTGTAATGTGGGAGGTGCTTATAGATTTTCTGTAATAAAAACTAAAAACATGAGCCTGTGGATCCCTTTCTAATCTCAACCAATCTGACCCTTTTCAATCCATGACCAGCAACCCAAATAACAGTTGACTGTCCAGCCTTTTCCTCATAAGATACTTCAGACAATAACCACCTAATTGCGAATCCAACTTTGTTATGGTGGGATTTTGGAATTTTGAGGTCTCGTCTTTTGTCAAACTAAAAGTCTAACATATTTTAACTACTTTTCCCTCCTACTGTTGATGCAAATGCAAGTTTAGCTGATGTCGAAGAAGTTAACGATATAGCTGAGGAATCTGATTATGATGACACATTATGGGATTGGATGCCATGAGATCGATGAAGACAATGTCGGTGATATCTAATGAGAGTTATGTGGTTGAAAATCATAAGGGAATCTTGTTTAAGTTAATATTCTGTAATGTTATATTGTTACATTAGAGTAAGCTTTTAGTTATTTATACTTTGTATGCCTATATTTTTTTTAAACATCCCTTTTAGTTATCTTAACTGATTTTTTATTTGTATGTTGGTGATATAACATGTAGGGCTATGATTTTTTGTTTATTTTATCATTACTTTTAGTTATCTCAACCGATTTAGAATTAATGCTCACATAATGAAACCAATTAACTAATGTTTTGGTTGACTTGCAGCAGGTTAGTTATGGAGAAGAAGCTTGAGCTAGTAGAGCATCATAAAAGAAATAAGGCTGAACTAGAATATATGTGTAAAGAAATTGAAGACCAACGTGAAAAATTAGTTACCTCCAAGAGGTACGTCCCTCTTATTCGAATTCCGTACAAAACATGCTTTAAACATAATACTGACTAAAAGGTTGGCCTGTTTATTGGAGTGTTGTATATGATATATGAAGTCATTTAATTGACACACAATCTGATTAGGATTAGCATCAGGATATAAAAGGTTGGCCTATTTATTGGAGCGTTGCATATCAGATTATAGTCGTAGCTGAACTGCTGTGGATATTTTGGTCCTTGGCACTTGGTATAGGGTTATGTAGTTCTAAATTAGTGGAAACCGATTTTGCAAAAATTGTTCAATCTGTGGACCTGGGATTGCAGTTCTAGGTAGATTAAGCTGAGCTTTACACTATATTAGTATTATATTGATTTTTTACACAAGGTCTAACATATGATAAAACATGAATAGTTTGATTAGTCATTTTATAAATGTACATTTTTGGTTATATAATCAGTTCTTATTATGCGAAATTGGAGTTATAAAATGCATTACTTAAGTGTTTATCAGCTGTTTTGGCTTATGTTATGACTTATGAGAACTAATAACCTTAGAATAACCACATGAGGAGCTGTTAAGTTTAAGCTAAAAATATGATTTTTCAAGCATCCCCTAAGAACCCATAGTGATCTTACTTTGGTAATTGTAGTTTTTTATAACAACTTTCATTAACCATGTCCCTGTCACCTTCATCATGATGATATACTAAGAGAGATAATAATATTTTCCTACCTGTTCTTGTCCATGAAGAGTGTTTTCAGACTTTGTCCAACACAGTTGGTAATAGGGGTGTCAAATGGGCTGACCCGATCCGACCCGAACAAGATAAAGCCTTATAGGCAGGGACGGAGCCAGTAGGGGGCTGGCGGGTGCTTAGCCCCCCCCCCCCCCTACACACACACACACATGTCTAACTTGTAGTTTAAATTTCAGTCCAAGTTTTGTTAAGTTTTGTTTTGGCCCCCTAATAATGGCCGAAATCTGTTAACAACGCTGTTGTTGAAGAACAATTTGTTGCCATTATGGTCATCGGAAAATCAGAGTTTGTTGCAGACTTTAAGAGTTGCACGACGGCAGATGTAGACGGAGAAGAAATAATTGACTAGTCAAAGGGTTTCTCATAGTTCTATTAAAAAAAAGCCCAACTAGTTGTAAATGTTTGGAACTCAATTTACAGGCCCATATACGGTTTTAATATTCTTTTCCACTAAAAGTCTTATTAGGTTGCTATATTAATTTACAGGGTGTAAATGTATGAATTTTTTTGTTTATATATAGTGTTATACTTATTTAGGTTTTTAAAATGTAAAATAGTAACTTGCACTACCTTTATAAAGTACAATAATACTATTACAATCACAAAAAATTGTGATAATATTTTAGGTACGTAATAAAAAGACTTGAATTTTTGGCACAAGAGGCGTTTGGGATCAAACCACCAACTCGACCAGCAGCAAAAAAGCATCTGTTTTCACCAGTTACCAACAGCATGCCCCGTCCATTTTGCCATGTCTAATACAATGCTAATTGTGATGCTCATTGTCCAGAAACTTTAGTAACACTATTGGGAGTTATGAAATAACAAAAACGTCTTAAGTCTGATTCAGGGTTAAGCATATATAACTAGCAAGAAAAATTGCAAGTACCTGCATAATTTAGCTAAATGCAGCACCTGCTGTGGCCCATGCCATCAGCCATGTTTAAACTAAAAGTACTAGAAATTCAACGCATAACATAAGCACCTATGGTAGTTCATGCTTTTAGTTACATTTTTGCTAATATTATGACTATATTATCAACATGCAGCTATGAAGAAAAAGCAATCAGCAACATTGACCACTTTCCTCATTTTTGATCATCTACACAAGAAAAAGCAATCAGCAACATCGACCACTTTCTGTATTACTATGCAGTTTAAATTCAATCCAATTTATAAGACATGAAATTGTATGCTAGTATTAGAATTTTTTTTTGAGCCCCCTCGGCTTATCAAGTCTATCGGGTTAACCCGACCAACCCGATAGCCTTATAAGGTCAGGTTAGGGTTATTTTTTCGTATTTTATCGGGTTCGGGTTCAACCCGATAACCCGATAAATGTTTAAGCCTTCCTTGAGTCAATGTGTTATGAACAACAAGTGGATAATTGTGGGATATGTTTATTAGAACAATGAGTCTCATTACAAGGTTATACTCTGATCATTAATTTTGTTTCGTTTGTATCATGGAGTGGGCTAAAGTTGAGTCCACATGTCCCATTTGTAAGCGTAGTTTTTCGAATATTAAACGCCCTACGAAAGAGGGTGTGTTTGTTGAAGAAAGAGTTGTTAATGTTCCTGTTCGCAATCAGGTTAGTTATTATCTTTTTTATCAATGTTTTTGTTTGCTATATTCGTTGTTATCTGTGTCATTTACCTTATTAATCAACAGTGATAGGATTTCGGATGAGTTAGCTTTGTAAAGATTTAGGAGAAGTAAGTGTCTTGTAGGAAGAGCGTAGTTATTGACTATCTTTAAATAACACGCAAACAGAAAACCTATCATTTAATGGTGCTTAATTGATTGCTAACCATTGACGTGCCAAAAGAAAACAAGGAAAAGAAGGAACTAAACCCGAAAAGGAAGTGGGAACCTTTAAGAAAACACGTGAAGCTCCTGAGTTGTTGCAATAAAGGACATGTTTGTATGTATCTTGAAACAAACTCTGTCGAAAAACAAAAACCTGATAGGTAGCGTAGTTAGGTAATTGACGTCGCCTAATAGACTAAGTTATCATATAGCTTGCAGATAACAACTTTGTCCTCATCTTTGTTTTGCTATCCTTCATTTCTATAATAGGGAATCAAGTTTGCATAAGGGATCCTGTCTTGACCGCGTCGTAATTTTCCTTCTTCATGTTGCAGAATATTATTTGTGATGCATTTTCTTTGCCATACAGTGTAATTTGTGATTTGGTTTGTTAGTATTGTTTTTAACAAGATCCTTCTGCAGGTTCACTACTTCAACGGTGATGCTACAGTTGGACCCCCTGATCTCTATACACAAATCAAGTGTAGCTTTTGCAACCTTTCAACATATGATAGTGTCTTTTTACTGTGTGATCTTTGTGACTCAGCTACTCACACCTACTGTGTCGGTCTTGGTCACCATGTGTAAGGTCCCATGGCGATAAATGTTTAAGCCTTCCTTGCAAAGATGAACTCAAGATATCTAGGATTACATGGAGTTTGATTGCTTTTTCTTTTGTTTACTAGAAGTTTTATGTTGGTTATGTTACATTAGACAATTTTGTCAACGTACACAAAGATGTTATCTATTGTATTTTATTATTCCTTTGGTTGAACAAATGTTAATTATTAATGTATTATTAGACATTTCCGAAGAATGTATGATGCAAATATCACATATTGCATTGTAACAGTTGTTGAATCAAAGTGTTACTAATCATTATCAAATGTGAGTCGCCGTTATATGATGGTAAAAACAACTAGTAGTGTTGCTTTTCACATAAAAAAGTGTTGCAAAATTAGATGTAATAATGAGAAAGTAGTTGCCCTTGAATCAAAAAGTGTTGTTGGTTGCATGAAAAAATGTTACATTTAATTTTGAAAAGTGTTTGCACTTAAGTAAAAGAATTGTTGCATTTTTAAATGTAAAAGGTTTGCACTCTACGATAGAAAGTGTTGATTTAATGTACTAAGTGTTTGCAATGAGTGTGAAAGTTTACAAAATTAAGTATAAAAAAGTGTTTGTTCTGTTTTTTGAGTGTATAAATGTTCAACTTAAAGCATCCCCTTGGTAAACATAAGGCACGACATTTAAAAAATGTTGCACATTCCAATTAAAGTGTCGCTTATACCTAAAGCAACGTTACATAACGTAGCACTTGATAAAGTCACATTATGCATAATGCAACATTTTAAGCACATAATACAACACTTTATGAGTGTCACTTTAACTTCATTTTTTAGTACTGTCATTACTAATAAGTACTGTAACAAGATTGTACATAGAATGTGACTCACTATTTTCCATCTTTGTCAAGTGGCTGCCCTGAAGTAAAAAGACCAGTATCTGGAGAGACCATCTTCATTCTGCCAAATACCAAAATGACTTCAAATTCATAGTGAAAGATTACCAAGTAACCTTAGTATGTGTTATATGTCTAGTGACAATTATTTTTACCCTGTTATTTGGGTGGATTTTTGTCTAAGGGTGTCCCCAATTCCTACAACATCGAGCGCCTTCCAAGCATTGGTCCATAGTGTAAGGGCAAATCCAGTAACTCGCAAACTCTCTGATGACTCCAATACCAAACTCCTCAAACCCAACCTTCACAACAAACAACCAAAAATGATTAAGGGAATAAGGGGGTGTTTTCTATATACTTTTACTTATTGAAGTTGTGATACTCGGATTATCAGCTATTTACAACTTGTAATTGCTTAATAGTAGTTTACAAATATGTGTAGTGACTCAATCAGTTTGGTCGTGATCACTTTAAAACTGAATATGAAAAACGTAGTATATCATTTGACATATTGATAATCAAATAATTGGAGTATTAGAAAACTAGCACATACGAATTGCTTAGTACATACGGATAAACTATAACATCATCTATTGCCTAACAAGGCTTCAACCACTTGTATATTAGTATTAGAATATCAAGAAAGAGCAAACATAGGATAACGAGTACTATGTCTTTGTACTGTTTGTGTTTGACCTTGTCTATTTCCCTTTGAGTTTTGGTCTTTGTGTCATGTACTCTTTTGTATCTCTTTGTACATTTTGTTTTTGGTATTTGGGTTTTTCTATCTTGTGCCCTAGGGGCACATGATAAGAACATCAAAAGTACAACAAAAGTACACAGGGTCTCACAGAAAAGTACACAGGGATTCACATTTTGTGGATCTCTGTGTACTTTTCTGTGGGACCATGTGTACTTTTGGTGTTCTTATCATGTGCCCCTAGGGCACAAGATAGAAAAACCCTTGGTATTTTTATATAATGTTGACGCCTTCAAAAAAAAATAGGGTAACTAGTATGGCCGTATGGGTACAAGTGAGAAAAGCATTCGTTGGTAGAGGTATAACCGTGTACATCTTACCTCTTACACTCCCGGTTGAATAGGGCATTATTGTTATTTTATAAGGGAGGGAAAGCATAAGAGATTAAAGAGTTTAAGCCGTACAATACCAACGAACTTTTTTAAATTTATCGATTTTGTATGTGAACTTTTTTTTGTTCCACTTAATATAACGTACTTTCATGTTTTGTGTCGATTTGCACCTTCAAACTTGTTTTACCGGAAGTTACTTTACTAATCCTACGTGGACATGCCACGTAGGATTCAAAACGTGTTTTGTGTCGATTTGCACCATCAAACTTTTTTCAATTTACCGATTTGGTACGTGAACTTTATACAAACGGTCATTTATATTTTTTTCTAATTATTTTTTTAATTTATACACGTTTTTATACACATTTTTTATACACACATTTTCTCCGTTAAAATTACGAAAAATTTATAAATTTTTTTTAAATATAAACATAAATTTTAAAATTACAATGATTTGTATAAACTTTTTTTTTACTTAAAACTGTTTTTATACACACATTTTTATACACACGTTTTTATACACACACTTTTATACACGCTTTTATACATATTTTATACACGTTTTTCTGCACACATTTTTATATACGTTTTTATACATACATTTTTATGCATACGTATACACATTTTATACACGTTTTTATAAACATTTTTATAAAAATGTGTATAAAAACGTTTATAAAAACGTGTATAAAAACGTATATACAAATGTGTATATAAATGTGTGTATAAAAACGTGTGTATAAAAATGTGTGTATAAAGACGTGTATAAAAATGTGTGTATAAAAACGTGTATAAAAATGTATGTATAAAAACGTGTGTACACGTACCAAAATCGATACATCTGAAGAATTCGTTGGTAATGTACAGCTTAAACCCAAGTATTAACATGCCAAGTATGCTTTTTTCCCGTTTTATAACTTTTTATCCCGTTAGCCTGTAAAAGTGGTGCAAATCGACACAAAACATGAAAGGTGCGTTACATTAAGATGAACAAAAAAAAGTTCACAGTATCAAATCGATAAATTAGAGAAAGTTCTTGGTATTGTACGGCTAAACCTAGATTAAAAGATTCTGTGAAGGGCTATAAGGCTGTGGTGAGACCAGCTATCCCAGCACCATCTATAACTATATCTACTTCTTCATAGTTATGATTTTTACTATTATTTTCAGCCTGCATATTTAGTTAAAAAGTTTATTTATGTGTTTCGATCAGATGAAAGCAGAGGAACTTTTGATGGTGTGCACTAAGTTTTTTTTCAACATAAATTGCGACTGAAAAAACGTCATGCAATATAGTCATATTATGTTATGTTGGTTCTCACTAGAGATAATAAAATTGATTGTTTCAACTTATATGCATATGAAATGGGATATCATATTATGCATTCACACGTTGGAAATCTTAACCCATCTTCAATATTTTTACTCAGATTCTAAAAACTTTACTCTTAACTCAGCCTCACTCACGCAACACAAAACTTCAGCTGGTCGAGTTTTCTCAAGCCCTTCTTCACCTTATAAGTTTTTTTTCTAACCCATCTTCAATATTTTTACACATAATGCTCCTATGCAAATGTCTTTTTCAACTCTTTTTCTCAAGTCTTTCTCGACTTAGCATTGGAGATGCTTCAAATATGAAAAAAGTTGATCAACTTAAATATGAAATACCACAAAAACAGTTAACGAGATTATACAAGGAGATCACAAAATTGACGCTTTTCGACCATGTGTAAGAAGAGACAGAAGTAGCAACATGGAGCATGTTATAGTGTTACATGAAGAATGTTTTAAATTTTGGAAACATGTTAGTATGAAAAATAAATCATATCAACAAAATAAGTTACATAAAAAAACCATAATATGTTTATTATCAACACTTGAAGTATTATATCAAAACAGCGTCGACACCAAAAAACCGTGAGTACTTAATGCAAGTACATCATCAGATGTATCTTTCTAAAGAGTAAGGGTATGGTGGCTTAAGCCACAAAACGAAAAACGGGTCCCCCAGTCTGTCACATCGCATCTCAACTCCTCCACTCAAAATAACCCTTTTCACATTATAAACAACACTCAGTACATTTTCATTTGGGCCCCACCACTCACACATAACATACATTATAAAATATAATAATAATAAAAAGATTTTTTTTTTACTTTACCTCGCCACCCAAGTGACGAGATACCAAAAAAATGTGAAGTGAAGAGGTGGGGTGGTGTGGTGGCTAGCAAGTGAGAAAGAGAGAGAGTATGACATGTGACAATGGCGAACTCCTTTCGTTACCATACCTCACTCTCTAATTAAAGAAAGTATATTTTTCAGATGAAAAGAATCTCAAATATTACACAAATCTTGAGTGGCGAATTCAAGGAAAGCTATTCCTTCATAGCATGATCGCGGGTCAATAATTTTGATGTAACATTGCAGTGACTTTGTTGAGCATAAGATACTTTACCAAAGATACAAATGCCTGTGTTCAACTAGTTTATCTAACACAAATCAAACTTGAAACAAAATATAACATCAAAGGACAATACTTATAACAAAATATATCTTTCAAGACAGTGAAACCAACATTTACCTTACACAATTTTTAGTTACATTTTGCAGTTCCACTTTATCTTATTTCATTTTAATTAATAAAAACTTATTAATTACATAGTGGTGTGGTGGAATATGATACGAGCAAACAAAGACACAACATATTACACGAATTAACAGCAATCTTCGCATTGTCTGTGATAATCTCTCAATATCACTAGATCCATTTGTCCTTTTTTGCGCCATAAGGAAACAATATGTCCACAATCCAAAATTAGCCAACTTAAGAAAGCACTAGGCGTATAGCTAGAGAAACCATACTTTCCTCAATAACTCAACAAAAAATATCTTTTGTCTTTGTTGTAAATAAAACCCCAACACAATAACACAACACTAAAAGACTAAAACTTCTATTCCTCCATCTCTTGACCTTTCATTATTTTCCTCTAACCCCTTTTTTATATTTCTCAATTCATCATTTTCATTTGATTTCTTCAAAAAAGCCTCCCCGAGACATCTACCAAGCACAACCGAGTCTTCTAGTGACGAACATCCACCTTGGCCAATGTCGGGTGTCATGGGATGAAGGGCATCCCCGGCTACACAAACATTGCCTTTCACAATGTTGCCTAATAACACATTCCATGGTAATCTAAATTTTAATGTTGCATAAGATATGTTGCTTAGCGACGTTTTTTCCACCACGTCTTGTGCTTCTTGAGGCATCTTGTTTATGCGACTCAACACAAATTGCTTCATTTTAGACGGGTTTTCTTGCCAATCTTCTTCGTCTAAAAGAATCAAAACATAACAATTTAGTAAAATAAGGTTCTTGAAGCACCTTTGACTTTAAATATTCAGATCTGGTGGTACTTATCAAACTCAAATTGCTTACATGTTGGTACTTCAGATGGGGTGAACGTGCAAAACCAATACACGGTCTTGTCATCAACCGGAAGAAAACCAAAGCGAATCCCCCCTCCAAAGATTACGATGACACATAGACAAAACCCGATCCATTTGAAACCACCAAACCCACGAATAGCCAGCCTGCAAACACTCCCGGTGGGTCTAAACCCAAACCATTTTGCCACTACTAGATTAACCCCATCACATCCTACCAACACCTACATCAATATAACTCATCATATCAGAAATGTACCTCAATTATTCACTAAATTAGAACTACTATACCATTTACCTTAGTCTTAAGTATTGACCCATCGGCTAGGTGCACAAGTTTGAACCAGTCAAGTTCATCAATGGTTGCAACCTTTGAAGAGTATCTAATGGTCCCTTGTGGCAGCTCCTTTAGTAGTGCCTCTAGTAAATCCTTTCGCTTAACACCTCGGCTTTCATACCCCTCGCTAATACCAAAATTTTGTAATTAGTTAATCATCCACCTAAATTTGCAAACTACTATAAATTATTAATATCGTCTATAAACCAAAAAGAATATCTATGATTTTTTGTGCATAAATACTATTTTAATCGTCGTGCACGCACAGGGCTTGTACATTAAGCTTTTTTAAATATATTTAAAATTTTTTATTTTTCTGTTTATAATTATGAAAGTTTAAGGGGTTATTTTTTTTTTTTTTATAAGTCTAATAAAAAATTGTAAATTTATAAATTTACACTAACTCTATACAAATTAATAAAATTAAACCACTAAAGTTTTCATAATAAACCCTTCCTTTTTTCTTCAAGTTTGTTTTATAAATTTGACACATATATTTTTATGTGTTTTTTTTCTTTATCAGATTTCTCCACCAAAATAATGTCAATTTTAGAAGTATTTAAGCTTTTTAATTAAACATATTATTCAAAAATAATAAAAATTTTGAAGCATCATACCTAATAAGGAAAGATTCTTTTTTTTTAAATGCAAAAGTCCCCGCTTTTCGTTTTCCTTTACTGAGTAAAAGATCAAAAGTGACTCACAATTTTCCATCTTTATCAAGTTCCTTTGCTCTGAAACAAAAGACCACTGTCAGAATGAATATCTTGAATCTGCCTCAAACAAAACTGGCTTAAAAACACCAAACTTCAATATTACTAGAGATTACCTACAATCTGTAATCCATAAAAAGACCAACTTACCCCTTTTAATATTGTGTGAACTGTTTGTCTAAGGGACACCCCAATGCCTAACAGCATCTAATGCCTTCCCAACATTAGTCCATAATGTAAGGCAAATCCAAGTAAAACCTCAAACTTTCTGAGACACAAAAACCAAACTCTTCAAACACCCAACCTCAAAAATATAGATTCACATAAATTCTAGGAGGGCAAAATGGGAATATGGTAATTTAACTGACTAGCTTCAGTAGCTTAGTGTATGAGCTTAAGTAAGCCGTAAGCTCAAGCTGACATATGACTTTTCCCAATTTCAAATAAATCCAAGCTAATATGCAAACACCCCTGTAAGTACAAGTGGAACAACCAATGGAAAACAGGACGATTGACCAACAAAATAGTATAAATGACCTTAGTAAATCAATAGTAAAGTACAAGTAGATAAAGAAAGAAAGATATAGCACCTGTGAAGAGCTAAAGCAGTAGTGAGACCAGCTAATCCAGCACCAACTATGACAATATCTACTTCCTCATGTAGCTCCATTTTTACTACAGTTTGTTTCTATTGTAGGGAAAGAGTCTAACATTTTGTGGATAGGTATATGTTATGTAATGTGTACAGTGCATGTTTGTTGCGACTATATATATATAGACACAACCAAGACCGTGAACAAATCCAACACCAACACTATCTTAATCTTTACTCTATACTACATATTAAAACATTTAAACTACTTTTCGAAAATTTCAACATTATTGAAAAAGTATTTTAAAAACTGTTAAAATTGAAGTATTATAAGGAGGTCTTTAATAAAATTCGTATTATAAATCTATAACTATCCTACATTATCCATTAGTCAAGGTTCGATGGAACTCCAAGAGAGGTCCTGAGTTCACGTGGGAACGTGAAGACCAATTCAAGAAGAAATACCCACACCTCTTCACCAAGAACGCACCGTCGTCAAGTGCTGCATCGTAAGCCTTGAGGACAAGGCTCGTTTAACGGGGGAAGTCTATAACACCCTGGGTTTTCAAGACATTAATGACGTCGATAAATCCGCAATGTACCTTTTGTATTGTACGCGTTTGCTTTAAATCGTAAATATTAAGTTTAAATCGCGTAAGCTAAAAATTAACGTTCAATGTAAACGGGCATCAAACAATTAAATGTTTACATCAAACAAGGGTTAAGTAATTATTTTGAGGATAATTATGAACTTTGTTCATTTTATTTTTTATCGGATACGTAAAGTGTATACGTTTTGCGATAAATTGCGTTTAAGCACTCCCGGAATCACCAAAACTTTTCTACGCTTCAACAAATACCCACTTTTATACCCAATACATAAAAATTAGTCAACATAATCACATATATCATCTTATTGCTGAAATTCTTGCAATATATACAAAGATTATAAAGAAACTCTTCTATTTGGTCAAATGTACATCACTTCTCATTAAACCACACCATGCCTTCTCATTAATACTAGCCATGCCTTGTCTCTTTGACCAAGACCATGACCAAGACCATCCCTAGGACCTTACCATGTCTCCTTGACCAATCCTATATCATATATACATGTATCTACTAGTAAGAGAAACATACAAGCAAAATACTTAACTAGAAAAATCAAACTATACTCCCTTTTTCCTCTCTATATGCTACGGCATCAAGCAAGCACACAACCAAATCCATAGCATTTTTTCTACAACCCATACACTCCTATACACATCCATTCTAAGATATTCTAAGGTGATCCCAAGCATTGGCTAACCTTTTTCAAGTATTAATCAAGAAAAGCAAGATTAGGGTTTTCTTGAGAAAACTAGGGTTTCTTAAGTGCAAGATTGGGTTTTAAGGCTAAACACGGGTTTAGCATTTGTTTCTCATCATCATCATACATCATAAGGTCTATTTTAAACCTTTATGCTTTCATTTTACGAGTTTTTATGTATATAATGTGCTATATAGTGAAATCACCACTAGGATTACTTTTGAACATGAAAAATATAATTTTTCTTGTGATTATAATTTTGTGCACTTTCTCACATGTTATGATGTTGGTAATATCATGAAATAAAGGATATATAAGTCTTGTACAATCTCGGTTTAAGCATAAAAAGTTCATATATAAACTTGTAATTAAAAGTTAATTAAGAAAGTTTATGATTTCATGTAAAGTTAATAACTTGTGATCTTGATGATCTTGGACAAATATGAACTTATGGACATTATTACATGTACAACATATGATATATATAATTATAAAAGACTTGTGGTAAATTGTGAGGTTGAAAAGTATATAAAACATATTATATAAATAAATTATATAAAAGATCATTTTGGGACAGTAGGTTTTCGAATTCCAAACAGGGGATTTTATGTTTTTATAAAATAATACATATTTTTAGGATTCCAAAATGATAAGAATCGTAATTTTTCAATTAATAACGAATGAGTTATGAATTTCGCGAGTTTACGACAATTAATACTTTTATAAAACTATTTTTATAAAAGTTACTATTCATGACAGAAAGTTATATTTTTGTAAACCTCATAAAATTATAGAACTTTCAAAAACGAGAACGTCCTCGAAAGAATCGTTAAAAACGGAGCTATAACGAATAAAATACGACATTTACGGGTTTTACGACAACAAATACAATTTAAATAAAAGTCACGTCTGATGTGAACAGTAAAAGTTACTGTTCACCAGAGGGTCAAAATATTAAAAATGTCAAATTATGATAACTCGTCCTAATACGAAAAGATGGGCATAAGAAACGTTAAAATCGGGCTTAAAACGCAAAAGTTATGCTAGTTTTACTAAAACAATAATTATAAACGTTTTTACTTATTAAACGTAATTTTACCAAAACCATTAGTTGGTGATTGAACTATATAGAATTATATGTGGTTATCAAAGTACTATATTACTAGGGAGTTTCATAATGAGGCCTCTTCGGATGGCGTATCGACGAGTTGTTGGATTTACGATTTAAAGTGTCCTAACTCCTCGAACGTCATGTCATGACCTCTTAGATTATGATAGCCCGAACGATAGTACGATGTAACAACTATAAGATTATATTCAAGTACTCGGTACTTATACGACCTATGATAATTTAGGTTGCATTCGATCTTTTACGTGACGCTTTATCTGCGATATTTGGATTATCAGAACTCAAGGTGAGTTCATAGCCCCACATTTTTATGATTTCAATGATTTATAACTATGGGGTGGAAACATGCTTTGTTTTATAAATTGGACGCAAGTATTGATTACATGTTTGCCTAAGTTGCGATAACCCAATTAAGTCCCATGTCATGCACTGTCAATTGCATAGATGTAGTTGGGAATTACATTATGTGAGCGCGAATGTTATTTAATAGATCTATTCGGGAAACGACCTCCCCGTTCGGGTGACTAGCTATCACCAGGAACGAACGTTATAGCATGTCGAATTTTGGATGTTTAGGGTAGACATCCGGATGGGCGTAAATTGCAATATATAGTTTAATTGCAAGAAAGATTGTCGAGCTTCAGTGGCATGAGCTTAGTGTAAATGTAATCTAGTTTTGTGAGATCTGCATGTGTTGCATTATCACTAAAAAGTCTTGCGGTCCTGCATATTATGATTTATCAAACCTATGAATTCACCAACAATTTTGTTGACGTTTTTAAGCAATGTTTTCAGGAGATCAATAGGCATGGGATGCCAAGGATGCATTGGGTTATATTTTGGATTGCACGCTTAAAGATTTAGGTGCATCATATTTGGGGAAATGTATTGTCAACTTTTGTAATATTCAACAATGAACAAGTAAAGCTATATGCTTTTGTATTAAGTCTTTCAATTAAATCCAATGTATCATTTTAAACGACTTTTTGTGTCGTTCTTTTAATTAAATCCAATGTATCATTTTAAATGACTTTTTGTGTCATTAAATCCAGTATCAACCAATGATTCCAATAACAAGCCTATACCCTATACTTATGTAACCAACCAAAATATATCACCAAACTTCAGTACGAAAGTGTTTTTTTGTGACACAAAAAAGGAATAATTAGCAATCGAGAGTGTTAATCATGTCAAAGAATTCATTCATCACCGTTAATTCATTTCCTGGAACAAGTTTGTAATTCATTATAGAATTCGCACCATCGGTTCTTTCCAGTTGTCACAAGCTTGATTAATATAGAATCGCACAAGTCACCTACCAAGAGCTTGTTTTGATGTGGCTCTAGCGTAATTCCATCGCAATGTGAATACTATTAGTAACACTCTGATTTCTGGCAAGATCACAAGGATCTGCGTAGACTATTAATATAATTTCTCAGATATTCACATTGTTGTGAGATAGCAAGAAATTTTGACAAGTGTCCCTAATGAGATTTATGATGATGTATTTAGGACCTCATACATCAAAGTGCCACTTTGGTTTTAGAGATAGAAGACAGGAGTAGACGGCCACCTTTCAATACCAACAAACTCAGAGTGAGAAAGTTGATAGAAATGCGTATAATCTCCATGAGAAATGAAACAGAAATCTTTTGAGAAATTCTGAGTAGCTAGGGAGAGTTGTGCATTATATCACTGGGTTTATGATGTCACTCTTCAATGTCAGCAATCATCTTTGTGATTCTTGACAGCAGATGTATCGACCCGGTTTCTGCCTAAGTGTAAGGAGGGCTTCTTTCTTTTCACCCTTTATCTTAACTTTTCTTTTTAATTCTTCAACCTCTTTAGCACTTACCGAGACTTCATAACTAGTACCTTGTTGGGTTTGTTCCAGTACTAGCTCCATCTCAGTTGGCACTTTTCCCTTATTCTCACTTTTACTCCTTTTTTCATACCTAAGGACTACTACACTATCTAGTGGAATATCCCTGGGTAGATCCTTTCGGTTCTGGTTGGATCATGAGAATGAATACCTAAACTTAACCACCTTATAACTCTAATACATTTAAATTAAATGGTCGGTCTTTGGTACTTCCACATTTTTACCAACACGTAACCATTTGCTCCCCCTTTTATATGTGCATCGATTAATCGAAAGATTTTAGCACATATATGGGATAGCGTACACTTGAGATCTTAAAAATCACATTTTTAGCCATATATTTTAATCACATTTTCTCCTCTTATCAAAAATATTAAATCTCTTGATATTTTAGATATCAATTGATTCAAATATAACTACTTTCGGGGAAAAAATATCCAATTATTAACAAGCCGTATTAGGAACATTTTTAATGCTCCCCCTCAAATTATGAGGGTATTATATGATGTTTGAGTATGTTAATTTGAAAAAAATTGAATTTACTAAGAAATTCTTGAAAATTCATACTCAAACACCATATATGCCTAATTTTTAAAAAGTATAACAAACACATTTATGTATATTCCATAAAGATTATTATATACAAGGTTTTGACCTGAATGATAGAAACTCAAATGACAGATCATATGGTTTTTCTTTATATCAGCGGAGCCGTAAGGTCTTTTTCCCCAGTATTCTCTCTTAAAAGAATGTCTTAGTAGCTCCCCCCAAAATCAACAATCCTTCTTGAGTAGATTCAAAACTTTCTTGCAAGCCGCCTCAAGCAGTCTTGATGTAAAAAGCTCAAATTTCTAAAGAACACAATTAATTCAAAACCGTAACACCAAAGTCAGTTAAGTCTCGGATGTCCGTATTTCTCCTTACATGATAGTGATGATATAAATTGAAACATCAAAGTCAACTAAGTCCCGGATGTCATAATTATTCCCTCTAAGTAGTCAAAATGAAACGCCTAAGTTAACGAAGTCCCAAATGTACTCATTTCTTCTGCAGAATACTGATTATATTTAAGGAATCCTCATACTTATCAAATCTAGTGTACCCTCTTTCGTCAACATAATTTCTACTCCCTTATAAAATAATCTTAGTGGATTAAACCGTTTGAGGAAGCTATTTCTTGAAATAGTAACTAATCTTCTCACGAAATAGAAATAATCTTGCTTACAACACTTCCCCACGTATCTTATTGATGCATACTAAAAAAAACAAGATAATCCTTCCCCCATGTAGATGAAAATAGTAGCACCCAAAAGTAACAAGTTAAAACACTGATTTTTCTCAGTTTATGATATTCATCTTCCCTCAATCTTCCCTGGCAAATGGATGGCCCATAAAATCAAAGAAGGGTATGACTCTCTATACGTTTACTGATGTAGACGATCTATTGTATCTACTTCCTTCCCCTTTGCTGGTTTTGGATACATCGGTAATCAGTAAAACCTTGTACAACATGAAGATCTTGAGATCTTGTTCGAAAGAATTAATAAGCTTAAATCTATTCCGTAGAATCAAACTTCAAGGCATATTTAAAACTGATGAAATGTATTTTCCAAGCATATCCAAAGTCTTTTACAAACTATGAGGTGTTTTTGGCAAATATTGAATCGTGCTGTAGTTTTAAAGCTGAAATCACTAAGTCTCAAAGTGCAAATAAGTTCTAAAGTTATGCGACAAGGCTAAGCAAAATGACATCTAAAGATCGTGTAGTTAATATAAATTAACTCCCCTTGAAATTGTTATCCGTCATTATCAAAAAACTTTATCTGTTTATTTCGTGACTTATTTTGAAGACGTTTTAATAATGATTATTTGTTGACACTATTCTCCTATATGTTTGTCCGCATACCAAAGACAATAATGACATGTTTTCTATTTAAAGAGTTGTTGTCATTGTTTGAGTGGTCGAATTGCTTTGAAAATCTTTTTGTGATTACTGAAAAACATTGATTCATTGTGAAGACAACTTTTTACCAATAAAAATAAGATTTCTCTTATTTTGACACATAAGCGCACTGACACGTACACTCATGGTATAAAGAAAGCACGGGTTATGTTGCAAAGTAAGTACAAGCCTTTGCATGGTCATAAAGTAGACCATGCTTGAGAATAAATTCCCGTTATGAGGTCAAGTTTTCTTTATAGAAATACATGCACATCCATGCCGTTAAGATGATGACCGGTTGCTATCTGAAATAAGAAGCAAGCCATCTTTGGTATGTTTTGAAACTTATGATACTTCTACTCAACTTCCTTACAGCCTCGTATCATTATTAAATGACATTTCTAAGACCGTAAATGTTATCGATTGTCAGAAGACATGCCATTATTACCTCTTTTTATATTTTTCTCATTTTTTAATTTTTTATTTAGTTTTAAAGATTTTATATTTTTGTATTTGTTTTTATAAAGGTTTTCTGAAAATGAAAAATCTTTTTGGTTTTTCTAGTTTTTAATATATATACATATTATATACAGGATATTTGAATAGGTACCACCACTATTCTTCAGCTTCATCTGCCAATTGTTTCAGGGTCTCCGGCGTAAAACTTCGCATTCCCAGCTTGTTGATAAGAAATTTAATTCTTTCTCTGCCAAGGGCTTTAGTGAAGATGTCTGCTAGCTGATACTCCGTATTGACAAAGTAAAGCTCTACTACTCCGTTCTCAACTTGCTCTTTTTTGAAGTGGAATCTGATGTCAATAATTTTTGATCGAGAATGTTGAACATTGTTACAGCATAAGGCAATAGCGCTTTTGTTATCACAGTTAATTGGAATTTTATTGGATCCAAGGCCATAGTCGGTAAGTTGTGATCTCATCCAAAGGACTTGAGCACAACAGCCAGACAAGGCAATATATTCAGCTTCCGTACCGGATATCGCAACGCTTTTCTGCCTTTTTGATGACCAGCTAACAAGTCTGTCTCCCAATAATTGCATACTTCCATATGTACTTCGTCTAGTATCTTGGCAACCCACATGATCAGCGTCTGCATAAGCTGTTAGAGAAATAGAAGAATCTTTTGGATACCAGAGTCCCCTATTAACGGTTCCCCTTAGGTATTTAAAGATTCTTTTTACAGCATGTAAGTGCTTTTCGATAGGCTTTGCCTGATACCGGGCACACATGCATACAACAAATGTTAGGTCTGGTCTACTGGCTGTGAGATAGATAAGGGTGCCAACCATTCCACGATAGTGTGTAGGGTCAACGGATTTCCCTTGTGTATCTTCATCCAGTTTAGATTTCTCACCATGGGAGTATCCATGAGGTCACTAGATTTCATACCATATTTTTTCAAAGATTCTAGAGCATATTTAGACTGGTTTATAAAGATGCCTCTGGGACTTTGTGAAATCTGTAGTCCTAGAAAAAATGATATTTTGCCCATCATCGACATCTTAAACATTGAACACATTATTTTTGAAAATTGGTCACATAGTTCAGGTGTAGTAGACGCAAAGATTATATCATCAACATAAATTTATACCAGGAGAATATCTTTGCCTTGTCTTCTGATGAACAATGTGGGATCCACGGTTCCTTTAGAGAATTCCTGAGAGAGTAAAAACTTAGACAATAGATCGTACCACGCGCGAGGAGCTTGTTTCAACCCATAGAGAGCCTTCTTAAGCTTGTACACATGATTCGGATTGTCTTGATCCACAAACCCATCCAGTTGGCTGACATAAACTTCTTCACGCAGAATGCCATTCAAGAATGCCGTCTTAACATCTATTTGGTAGACGATTATATTCATGTGAGCAACATATGCGAGGAAAATTCGAATAGCATCAAGTCTAGCCACTAGAGCAAAGGATTCCTCAAAATCAATTCCCTTTTCTTGAAAGTAACCACGAGCAACCAAACAAGCCTTGTTCTTTAGAATTCCTCCTAATTCATCAAGTTTCACCTTGTAGATCCATTTTAAAGTAATAACCATCACTTTATTTGGACGAGGAACGAGTTCCCAGACTTCAAGACGTTCAAATTCATTAAGCTCCTCTTGCATTGCTTCAATCCAACATGCTTGAGTTAATGCGTCTTTATAGTTCTTTGGTTCAACTGATGTGAGAAAGGCATCATAGTAACAAAATAAGGCTTGTTCATGGAGTTGGAGTCTTGTGGAAACAGGTCTTTCGAGTTCACCGATGATGTTGTCTAAAGGATGATCCTTGGTCCATTTAGTAACGTGTTCTGAGTTTGGAGCAGCAGATTGCACAACAGTAGGAATAACATCTGAAGAAGAAGATGATTCAGAATTGTTTTCTGGAATTGAAATACCAAAAAACAGATCGTTATTCATGTGTACAACATCTAAGTCATGATTGTCTTCTTCAACATCGTTAGGAATGATAGGAGATTGAGTTTCGGATGTTGTTTGTGAGTTACTAGGTGATGGTGCATCTTGGTCAATAGTTGTTGAGGAAGGTGAACCGATTGATGCAGCGGGTTCTGGAGCTACTACTTTAGCAATTGGAGCAATGACTTCAAGGGTTGGGCAATCAACACTTGATGTGGGAGTGAGTAATTCATCAAACAGCGGTTGAAACAAAATATCCTAATCAGTTCTTAAAGGTGGTACAAACGGTGTTGAAGGAGGAGGGTTTGGCACGAGTCCTGAACTGATTGTTGCAAGAGTCATTTCATGAAGTGCGGGTCTGGAACTACTGTGTTCAAAAGCCATCGCAGTCAGCTCATCAAAATCTACATGAATTGTTTCAATGATTCGTCTGGTACGTCGGTTGTAAATTCAAAATGCTTTCTTTGTGGGTGCATAGCCAATGAAAAAACCAATATTAGCTTTCGGTTGTAACTTACCCAAGTTCTCACTTTCATTCGTCGGATAGCAGAGTGCATCAAATACATGGAAAAATGATAAGTCGGGAAGTTTGTCATGTAAAAGCTCATATGGAGTTTTACCGTGACGAAGACGTATGATGGAACAATTTTGGGTGTAACATGCGATAGCAAATGCTTATGCCCATAAGAATAACAGAGCTTTTGCATAAATCAACATTGTGTGGGCAGCTTCAATTAGCGTACGATTACGTCTTTCAACGACATCGTTTTGTTGTGGAGAGTGGTTGCGTAAGTTTTACACACGTAAAGTATAATATAATAATATAATCCCGAGAGTATTTAAGAAAGTTACCAAGTTACCCTT
>BQNB010120645.1:3324-20598 GCA_026074375.1 Tanacetum coccineum | reverse complement strand
AGGTTTAGCATATCCAACTGATCCCCATAACACACCCACCATTATTCAACCATCAACATCTCAACCTCAAAAGACTCAAAAACCTAGGAAGCCTAAGAGAAAGGACACTCAGGTACCTCAGCCTAGTGGTCCTACTGAACATGTAGCAGATGAGGCTGTCCATAAGGAGTTGGGTGACAGTTTGGTAAGGGCTGCCACTACTGCTTCTAGCTTAGAAGCAGAGCAGGACAGTGGTAACATAACTAAGACCCGATCCAAGGCAACACCTAATGAATCTAGTTCCCTAGGAACTACTTCAGGTGGTGGTCCCAGGCGCCAAGAAACCATGGGGGATACAATTGCTCAAACTAGGTTTGAGAATGTATCTAAACTTTCCAATGATTCACTGCTCGCAAGAGGTAACACACTTCAAAGTGATGAGGATAGACTTAAACTTAATGAATTGATGGAACTATGTACCAATTTACAAAAGAAGGTTCTTGATTTGGAGAAGACAAAGACCACTCAAGCTAATGAAATTGCTAGCTTAAAGAGGAGGGTCAAGAAGCTTGAACAGAAAAAGAGGTCAAGAACTCATGGGCTGAAAAGATTAAGAAAGGTTGGTGCTACAGCTAGGGTAGAATCCTCTGGTGATGAAGAAGATTTGGGTGAGGATGCATCCAAACAGGGGAGGAGGATTAATGCTATTGATGCAGATGAAGACATTACCCTGGTTAATGATGATGCTGACAAAGAAATGTTTGATGTGGATGCTTTAAATGGTGAAGAAGTGTTTGTTGCAGGGCAAAATGAAAATGTTGTTGAAGAAATAGTTGATGCTGCTCAAGTTAGTACTGCTGCAACAACTGTTACAATAACTACTGAAGAAGTTACTTTGGCTCAAGCTCTGGCTGACCTAAAGAGCACAAAACCCAAAGCTAAAGGGATTGCTTTCAGAGAGCCAGGTGAATCAACAACAACTATATTTTCACAACAATTGCAGGACAAAGGTCTATCACAGGACAAAGGGAAAGGAATATTGGTAGAACCTGAGAAGCCTTTGAAGAAGAAAGATCAACTCAAGCTTGATGAAGAGATTGCACTTAAATTACAAGCAGAGATTGATGAAGAGGAAAGAATTGCCAGAGCTGAAGAAGAAAAGATTGATGAAGCCAATATTGCTTGGGATGACATTCAAGCAAAAGTTGATGCTGATTACCAGTTGGCTGAAAGACTACAAGCTGAAGAACAAGAGCAGTTCACAATTGAAGAAAAAGCCACATTGTTTAAAGAACTCCTAGAGCAAAGAAGAAAACACTTTGCAGCTAAAAGAGCAGAGGAGAAGAGGAACAAACCACCAACCAAAACTCAACAAAAGAAGATCATGATTACTTACCTTAAGAATATGGAAGGCTGGAAGCACAAAGACTTGAAATCTAAAGACTTTGATTCTATCAAAGAATTGTTTGACAAAGCTTTCACAAGGGTAAACATGTTTGTGGATTTTAGAACTGAGTTGGTGGAGGGTAGTTCAAAGAGAGCAGGAGAAGAGTTAGAACAAGAGAGTACTAAGAAGCAGAAGGTGGATGAGGATAAAGACACAACAGAGCTTCAAAGTCTAATGGAAGTCATTCCAGATGAAGAAGAGGTTGCAATTGATGTTGTACCTTTAGCTACTAAGTCTCCAAGTATTGTTGACTAGAAGATCCACAAAGAAGGAAAGAAAAGCTATTATCAAATAGTGAGAGCTGATGGAAAGTCTCAAATGTACAGGGTCTTTAGTCAAATGCTTAAAAGTTTTACCAGGGAAGATTTGGAAGATCTGTACAAGCTGGTAAAAGCTAAATATGGATCAACAAGACCAGTGGAAGACTTGGATTTTGTATTATGGAATGATTTGAAAACAATGTTTGAACCACATGTAGAAGATAAAATCTAGAAGTTGTAACAAAGGTACAAAGTTTTGAGCTGGAAGCTATTTGACTCATGTGGAGTGCATTGCTTGAGTTTGCAATCTGAAATGATTTACATGCTGGTAGAAAAGAGACATCCCCTTGCACCACCTACAATTATAGATATGATAAACAAGAAGCTTCAGGTTGATTATTTCAGTGAAATAGCATATCAGCTTCTTAAACTTCTTACAAAATAGCTTAAGAATCAATGAAGTGTTTGGAAGCATCCTCCTCGTGTTGATGAAGCTTTAAATGAGGAAACTTGATGATTTTGGAGATAAATATCAAGTTTATGGGAGGATTATTGAGATTAAAAGTCTTCTTGATGCTGTTTGGAGTTACTGCTGCTCTTATTGATGTTAATGCTGCTCAGTCAAAGTTAGTGCTGCTGGAGAATTTCAATGAAAATTATTCTAAGTGTTTAAGACTGATGGTGAAGTTACAACTGCTAGTACAAAGTTACTACTGCTAGACAAAGTTACTACTGCTAGTGTAAAGTTACTACTGCTAGTACATATTAGTGCTGCTCAGAGACTTAGAAGAAAAATTGCTAAGTACTTACGACTGTTAGTACAAAGTTAATGCTGCTGAAGAAGTTAATACTGCTAGTGAAGAAGTTAGTAGTGCTGAGTTAGCTAGTACTGCTTATGTGATTTATATGAGTTATTTATGTAAAAGATATGTATAACTTATTTGTTTAAAAGATTTGATATACTTAGGAAAGTATTGTAAGCCATTTAGGACTCCTTGGTGTATAAAAGGAGGTCCTAGGGCATAGAGATTGATAATGTAGTTTTCAAGAAATATCAAAAACGAGTCATTCATAGAATTATCATAGCTTCAAGGTTTTGTAACCCTAATACTATGAAGAGTATTCGTATTATTTCATTAATAATATTGGAGCTTTTGTTTGTTGAATTATATGTTCTTAGTTTTACTGTTTCATTAAGAATTCTTCTTAGTATTAAAGATTAGATTCCGTATAATCTTTAATACATTCAAACAAAGTTTCTACTATAGTTGTGTTAGATTTATCTAATATAACTAATCCTTATACAAGCTTAAGGAATTCGATGTATTGAAGTGGGATCAACACTTCTTCTCATCTATTACGACCTCCTCTAAATTATCCAAGAAACACAAAATCGCCTCAGCCTTATTTCTCACGTTTTCTTCTTATTCCTCCAACCTATATACTTGGAGCACCTACCTTTTCCTCATTCCTTCCACCTATACACTCAAAGTACCTACCTTTTTCTCTTGCCTACTTCTCACCTCTCATGACCTTTTCTAAACTATGCAAGAAACACAAAATCACCTTCACTTTTATTTCTTATATCTTCTCCTCATACCTCAAACCTATATACTTGGAGCATCTACCTTTTCCTCATTCCTTCAACCTATACACTCAAAGTACCTACCTTCTTCTCTTGCCTACTTCTTACCTCTTATGACCTTTTCTAAACTATGTAAGAAACACACAATCACCTTCACTTTTATTTCTCATATCTTCTCCTCATACCTCAAACCTATATACTCAGATCACCTACCTTATTCTCATTCCTCTAACATATATACCCGAAGCACATACCTTCTTCTCATGTCTTCTTCTCAAACCTCCAACCTATATGCTCCAACCATTATCCACATAATACCTTTTTGCTTTGACAAAATAAGGAGAAGGGAGTGTAAATGAGTAACTTTTAAACTTTACTATGTGCTATAGTTTACATATTTTGTCTTCATCAAAAAGGGAGAGATTGTTAGTGCAAATATTATGATTTTTTAATCTATACGATCTCTTTATGTTTTGGTGATGAAAAACATGTGACTTGTAATACGTAACATAAAGTGCGCAAGTTACTCGTAATCATAAATCATCAATGCATACATGCATATACATCTCTTGACGTCTCAAGTCTACATCAACATCGACATTTGTTTGCACCCGACATAAATCACATAAGGTATGTACACCCTAGGAATTGATAACCTCCTATTATGTATTTCCTATCTAAGCTTACTCCTGCATAGTCACTGTCAGTAAATGCCACCAAATCAAAAGGTGAATCCTTAGGATACCAAAGGCCTAATTTAGGTTGACCTTTAAGATATCTAAAAATTCTTTTCACAACATGAAGATGTGAAACTTTAGGACTGACTTGGAATCATTGGGCACAAGCACTTACTAGGCAAAACATAATATCAGCATAGAAGAATTAGATAGCATCATGATCTAATATGGATCTATACAAGTTTCCATCTACATCTTCACCAATCTGGGCATCTTTGAGGCAAAAGGCTTATTGGGTTTCCATGGGTGTGGCTTGCTATTTTGATATCACTAAAGCCAAATTTCTCTTCAAAATCTCATCATATACTTGTCTTGTCTTATAAATATTCCCCATTCTTCCTCTGCTTCACCTGTCATCCTAGGAAGAATGTAGTTTTCACCACCCATAGAGCTCATTTGAAACTTCTTAAGGCATCATGCTTCTCAAAATTCAGTGCTTAATGGACTTCTTTCTTTTGTAGAACCAAAAATGATATCATCCACATACACTTGAACTAACAGAATATCACTTTTGACCCTTCTAATAAACAAAGTCTTGTCTATCTTTCCTCTCTCAAACCCATTGTCCAACAAATAAGTTGACAAGGTTTCATACCAAGCACTAGGAGCTTGATGCAATCCATAAAGTACCTTTTCTACTTTATATACTCTGTCAGGGAAGTATGGATCTTCAAATCCTAATGGTTGACAAACATAGACTTCCTCTTCAATCTTTCCATAAAGAAAAGCACTCTTGACATCCATTTGGTACACCGCAAAGTCTTTAAATGAGGCATAGGCTAAGAATAACCTGATTGCTTCAATTCTGGCAACTGGAGCAAAAAACTTTATCATAGTCTATCCCTTCTTCTTGTGTGTACCCTAGAGCAACCAACCTTGCTTTGTTCTTAATCACAATACCTCTTTCATCCTTTTTGTTTCTGAAGACCCATTTAATTCCTATAGCTCTCTTTCCATTAGGTAACTCTACCAAAGTCTAAACTTCTTGTAGCTTGAATTGTAGAAGCTCTTCCTGCATAGCCTCTATCCAGCTTAGATCCTTCAGTGCTTAGACTATCTTTTTGGGTTCTTCTTGTGATAGAAAGCAAGCAAACAAGCAATTTTAAAAGTCTTTATAGTTGGTCCTCTGCTGCACTGAGCTAAACATAGCATGTTCATCGCTCCACTATCATATGTAAGTTATTGTAGACACATGTATTAACACTCTTATTATTGGTGTGCACCCTTGATCGGGTATTTGATCTCTCGTCAAAGATTTTCTCTCTGCGCCGGCGCTTAATCGCGTCTCCTCCTCCCTCCCCACCCGTCCTCCCCCCCTCCCCCCCCTACCACCCCACACCCCCCACACCCCCCTACCCCCCTGTCCCCGCGCCCGCCTCCCTCTCCAATAACCCTCCTTCCCCCCCTTCGCCCTCACTCTCCCCCCCCTCCCCCACACAACCCCCCCCCATCGGCTAGTGTATGTGAAGTTCCCCCTAATTCAAATTGGGAGTTGGTTAATAAAAAAAAAAAAAAAAACGTACTACGTGACACCTAAGTAAGGGGGCTACATCTTACCACTCTCTCGCGCAATCTCCTCTCACTACTTCTAGTTAAATCAGATCACGCACGACACTCGCTCTCATACTTACTAACCATTCCTACCAAATGTGAGGCTTCATTTGATTAGTCGCGTTTCAATAAACGTCTAGCTAAGCAATTTAAAACTAGTTTTCTACTGCCTAACGCGCACATCACTAGCAAGAAACAATAAGTTTAAATATTACAACTAGGTTTCATAAAGTCATAAGCAAACACAATAAGATTTAGCCTAACATGTTAACAAGAAGAAAAGAAAAACAAATAATCAATATAAAGACATTATTGAATGAATAACATGTGAGGATAACGAGTAAACCAAGGGAATAAAAAGCCTAAAATTCGCCTATTAGTACCAGCTCTAAGACTTTCACGTTTTTCACACACGGAATAATGATAATAATGCCCATATTATATTATAATATATATTATATATATATAATATATATATATATATATATATAAATATAGGCTCTGGTTCGTTGTGATTGTTTTTCACATTTGAGAGATTGAGAATTATGTTTGATCAAATTGATTATATTTTTTTATTTGATTCACAAGTAAACATCATTTAATAGTGAATCAAATCTATAAATCACAAATTTGATTCACAAATCATTGCTAAAATCGAGTTATGGTAATGATTTTTTAAATTTGTATAGAAGATTCAGCATTTTACTTATATTGCAAAAACGAGAGATTTTTTAACATTGATTCGAATTTTTTTACACATTTTGAATTATAATCACATTAAAATAAGTTTTACGCTTGAAAAACTTGAATTAAAGTTCAAATATATTTTTGTAAAACATTCATCAATTTTCTCAAAATAAAAAAAACTTCTCAATCAATCGCGATTATATTATATATATATATATATATATATATATATATATATATATATATAGAGATGGGATCATGAGAAAACCTTATTTTGGTGGAAAACCCAGAAAACCTAGAAAAACCAAACAAATGCCCTAAAAAAACCAAACAGATGCCCTAATTTTTTCAGGCTAAAAATTGTTTTTTCAGGCAAATATGGCCTCGATTTACACTCTGTAAAAACCAAAAAAAACAAACAGATGCCCTAAAAAACTAGGGCATCTGTTTGATTTTTTTAGGGCATCTGTTTGGTTTTCTGGGTTTTCTAGCAAAATATGGTTTTCCCTAGAACCCATCCCTATATATATATATATATATATATATATATATATAATGAGGAGGGAAATTTTAAAAGGAGATGCATTCACTTTTGTAGGTGCATCTCAAATATGTGGTTGTACTTCTTTTCATTCTTATTTTTTCATTTGATACTTACTATTTACTTATATACGGTTAGATGTATATTGCGCTCGCGCTCTATATATATTTATATATATATTATATTTATATATATAAGTAGTGAGATTATATCGTACACTATATATGCATATAATTCAAGAATATCATTATAACCCGCCACACATCTGTGACACGCGCCAGCTCTGGCCACCACCAGTCTTTACCCCGCTGACGATCGCTCACCGCACCTGCCCCACTCTCGGATATATCACATTAAGGTTTTTCCACACCACTCACCGCTCTTGTCACGCCATCCCCCCCACGACAAGCTCCTCGCGCCGCCCTCCCGCCACAATGTCCACCTTTGTCCCCCCAGCTCCCCCCCCCGGTCCTCCTGCCCCCCACCCCCCCCGTCCTGCGTCGGCCACACGTCAGGGAACGGCCCACCCCCCCCCCAGATACCAGTCCGAGTCCTACTTCTCGAGGAGTTACCCCCCCCAGAGTCGAGACTTCTACCTTGAGTCATCAAAATCAGCATTTATTTTAGCACTTTCTGTGGTACTTTGGTGTGCTTTGTGAAGGCGTCAAAAAAAGGTGTCAACAAAGCTAAATAAGTTGGTCAATTTGCCTTGTTTCTTCTCCAAATCGAGGCCAAGTCACGTGCATTCCATCCAAGTGCTTCCCAAATGTCTAAAACACAAAAATAAAGGATTAAGTACAATAATCGGGCATATTTGCATGATTTTAAAGGTAAAAATGACCCCAAAAAGTGTATAAAATTACACATCATTAGAATATCAAAAAGTAATAGGTTGGGTTAAATGGAAAAATATTCTCCTCGACATCGAGAATGGGGGTTTAAGGGTCGGTAGTCTCTTAGAAAAAAATCTCCGCCTCTTCGGTAAATGGAAATGGCGTTTTCTAGTCGAGAAGAATGCCATTTGGTGCACAGTTATTACAGATTTATATGGGATTAATGGTGGTTTCGGTTCGTCTCCAAATTCCTTCAGTATTAGAGGCATTTATTGGTTTGTTGTGATATGATCATCGTTCTGATTTCGTGTATTGGATACCTATGATTAGCACTCTGAATCAATCTTTTCCTGTTGACGTCTCTACTGGTGTTAATACTTATTTTTGGTCTGATCCATAGGGTGGTACTGGTCTTATTCTAAAAGATTGTTTCCCTAGATTATTCGCCCTAGAGAACCAGAAAGAGTGTAAGGCGATGCCTCTAAAAATTTTAAAGTAAAAACTCTTACAAAATTGGTGCAAAATTCGCTTTTAAAAAACGATGCAATTGGTAAGCATTGCCTTTGGAATTCTTGGGTTCTTATAAAGGTTAATATATGTTTGTAGAGGGCATCACTTAAGAAATTGCCTACCGGGTCTAATCTATCTCATCGTGGAGTTGTCTTATCCTCGTCTTGTTGTCCTTAGTGTAAATCAGCGATCGAGGAACTTGATCACTGCTTGGTCAGTTGATCCTTTCTTATCCCAATATGGAGAAAAGTTTAAAGATGGCGGAGCTTAGATCCATGGGGTGTCTACTAGTGTTAATACTCTTTTTGGTCCGATCCATGAGGTGGTACTGGTCTTATTCTAAAAGATTGTTTCCTTATATTATTCTCCTTAAAGAACCAAAAGGAGTGTAAGGCGATGCCTTCGAAAATTTTAAAGTGAAAACTATTACGAAATCGGGGCAAAATTCGCTTATAAAATTGATGCAATTGGTAAGCATTGCCTTTGGAATTCTTGAGTTTTTAGAAAGGTTAATATAACGTGGAGGGTATCACTTGACAGATTGCCTACTCGATCTAATCTCTCTCATAGTGGCGTTGTCTTATCCTCGTCTTGTTGTCCTTTGTGTGAATCCATGCATCGAGGACTTGATCCACTGCCATTTTATTTATTTGTTGGGATCAGTTGTTCCCTTCACACCCAAAATGGAGAAAATTTGGAGATGGAGAGCTTAATAATCTACCTGATGTGTTTCCCGTCGTTCTTCATCCCGATATCCATCCATGTATACATTAGGAAACAGAGTATAGACATCGTAAATAAATCTTATAGAGAGTTTTGCACTGCACTTTGTGGGTCATTTGGAAGTGGTGTAATAAGATCGTGAATGCCAAGTCTGAGGCGGTTATTGGCATTAAGGATGAGGACATCTTCCCTTTTATAGAGAGGTTATCTAAAGTGTTGCTCTCAGCCCATTTTAAGTCTCACAAAGCTATCTGGAGTTGCTAGATTGCGAGGCCCTTTGATGTCTTGACCATTATGTAACGTTTATGTACTTTTCTTTTCATGGGTTTTCCTTGTAAACAGTCTTGGTTTTGCCTGTTTATACCTCTCTTTCGTATCACTGTAGACCTTCTTATAGACTCTTCTTCTGAATAAGATTTCAGTTATTTCAAAAAAAAATTATTGAAAGATTAGCAATCAAAATTACGATTTCCATCATTTTTATTGAATTTTTGTAAGGAATATGTCACCCAATAGTAACCAAGTTTTATGAGTGTTTGAATTTGATACCTCAAACTTTATATTTAACTATAAAAACCATCAAAGTTTTAAGACTGTTTCATTCTTATATAATATTCTAAAATTACTGTGCTTAGAGTATTCGTATATGCATCAACTTGTTGTACATTAATTTTAAACATTCACCCTCCCGAATTTAACTACTTCCAACTAATTTTATGTACAACCCGTTAATGCACGACTAATTGTAAACAATAATCACATAATAATAACCATGTTTGAGAATCGTTTCGTTCAAGTCACTGTAATGTAAAAATTACACAAAAATGCAACAATTTAAGAACTTTAATAGTTTCTGTAATTGATATAAAGTTTGAGGTACACAATTAAAACAAATCTCAAACTTATATACTGCTCAACAACTTCAATATCTACTTGTGTTGTTTCCAAAGAGTAGCTAATGACTCCCTCCTCTCAAAATAATTATTACTCCACCAAAAATATATAATTTAAAACATGATTATTTATAGTTTAGAACGGCAAAATTAAATAAACTACAAGAGCTAGAAAAAGAAATTACAAAGAAATTAAATGCTGGTTTTAAGCCAATCATCCCTATGAAAACTTCCTACTACACCTACTATTACACCAAGAAAGGAGGGAAGACCACTAATATTCTCAAAAAGGATCGATCTAGTACGCTTATTAACCAATCAAACGCGGAACGATGTCCGAAATCCCCAACTAAACCACCAAGCAAACGTAGAAACACCTCCCAAAAACCTTTAACTGAACCCGAAGACGAATAGAAAGGAACCACGGTCCCATTACTAGAAAGAACGCCAAAGCTGGAAATCGATCTCCCACCACGCTAACACGAGTGCAAAACCTCCTGTAATAGAGAACATCAAAATAACAAATGATGGACATACCCTCTCATCCGAAAAACAAACCGCAAGAAGTGGACTCCAAAAATAACACCTTTTTTGGACAGATTGAATCTAGATCAAACACCCCCGAACGACTCGCCAACATAAAAACATTAATCTTAAATAGAATAAACTCAACCACCTAGTCAGGCACAGAATGAGAGGGAATCACCAAATCATCAATAGCAAGACGAGTATCTTTCACATCTAAATTCACCACTGCAGTAAAGGGAGAAATACCAACGATCATTATACTTGAAAAACCACTAAATTCCAAAAACGAACTTAAATCTGAGAATTCTTGCTGTTTCGACCCCTTCCTCTAACGATCTCCGAAAAAACTATCCGAGGGACCAGCCATCTTACCGCCACACAAATATGGAGAAGCAGTAATCAAGTGCAAACAAACCGGACACAACTCACACAAAGGGAAATATCCCCTATAGTTTTCACTTAGTTAATTAATTAATATCGTATTTACACTTTGTAATCATGAATTTAGATAAAAATGATATAGTAAGTTTGATTAAACTTTATTATTTATTATGATTAGTAAACAGTTAAATTGTGACTCGATAAGAAATATAGGCAATAATTTAAACAAAGAGTACAATTTTATTTTTTTATAAGCTAGTTTTATTACCGGGCCTTACTATATGTTTACTTAGTTCTAGTTTTAAGGTGAGGTTTCAACTAAAGGTTGTGTTATTGGTACCCTTTACTTCATATGTTTTGTATTTTTCTACAGTTTTTATTTCTTTTTTCACTCACTGTTTACAGTACAACGTAGATTTTTTTATCAGTTTTTGTTCCGTATTTTTTGTCAATTTAATACTTTTGACTTGTTACACTTTATAATTTTTGTTCCGCACATTCTGTTTCACAATTTTATAACATAAATAAAATTTAAATTTTTTAAAAAACCAAAAAAATAGAAAGGTATTGCATCAGATAAACCCTCTTTCCGTTTCACAAAATTATAAAAATAAAAGAAAATTAAAAATAAAGAAAAAAACAAAAAAAGTAAAAGAGTATTATTTGTAAAAATAAGATGCCTTTATAACTTAAAGTTTTCATCTAGAAGGTCCTATGTGTCCTCCTTTCTTTCTTTATCATCATGTACAATATTTTTGGAATGTGCCTCTCTAGTCTCTACAAAGACCTTTAGAAAATATTTATCCCCTTAAGTCATATATAATCATTTATATGTCCACTGCAAATTTATGATACACTGCTATTATCTTCTTTCCTAAGTCCATGTTAAAATTAGAAAGAAAATAAAAAGGAACAAAAGACGTGGTAATACTTATTGCGAATTTGGCAATAAACATTTAACATGCATATTGTACGACCATGCACGTGATACTGTTATAAACTCAAAAGAAAATTTAAGCATCTTTCAAATGTTCCAGAGAGGTAAGTTGAAATGGAATAGTATCATTAGGTTGTAATGGTTGTGTACTAACAATAGAACTTGTACCAATCAATTCGCTCAAATCCTTCACGATTCTTCCTTCACGATCCAATCTTGTTAGCCTCCAATCATCGATTAACGATTGATTATACGATTCTTTCATCGTATTGATCTATGATCCTGTCGCTATTAACTGGGAGTGATTTTAGGGCTTCGATTTATTCGTCCCCTTTTATCATTGTGATCATTAGTAACCGGGGGTTGTGATCTATTCGTTGAGAATATCTGTAATCCTTTTTTAATTGATTCGACGAGTGCTTTAGGTGCTTGATCTTCTCTATTTTCATTTGGGATTAGGGGTATCGTTTATTTTATTTTTTTAGGGTTCATATCATTGTGGATCGGTTCGCCTCATGGGTGCTCATAATCAGAACTCCCTTCAATCCAAAGCTGATCAAACTGTGAGGATTTCCAAATCCGTTTTTGTCTCTAATTTTCCAGAAGGATGCACCGCTAAAGACCTATGGAAGGTATGTAATGACTATGGTACTGTGGTGGATGTTTTCATTCCGACTAAAAAATCCAAGGTGGGGAAACGGTTTGCCTTTGTCAGATTCATTAAGGTAATCAATTTGGATCGTTTGATTGAGAATCTCAATACTATTTGGATTGGCCGATTTCACCTTTTTGCAAATCCGGCTCGTTTTGAGAGGCCTAAAAAACCCAACCTTTCATCTCATAATAATGTGGCTGCGGCTCCTAGCTACCCACGGGGGGTTGATCAGGCTAAAGGTCAGTTTCAAACTGGGTCATATGTGAATGTGGTAAATGGGTCATCTCCTGCGGCTGTGAACGGTGTATGGAATACTCCTGTATCTGCTTCACCAGCAATGGTCTTAGATGATTCCTGCGTGGTGTCACGTGATCTTGGAAACTATGTTATGGGGGAGGTTAAACAATTCTCTTCTATTAATACTTTACATGTGATTTTATCGAATGAGGGGTTTCCAAACGCGAAGGTTGTTTATCTAGGTGGGCTGTGGGTTATGATTGAGTTGACTTCGTCTAAATCCAAAGCTAAATTTTTGAAACATGTGGGAGTTGCTTCATGGTTTAATTGCTTGTCGAATGCTCAATCGGATTTCGTGTCCCGTGATAGGATAGTTTGGGTTGACATTGAAGGGGTTCCTATGCATGTGTGGTCAAGTACTACTTTTCACAAGATTGGTTCCAAATGGGGTGAGGTTTTGGATCTTGAAGAATGTAAAGATGATTTTTTTGCACGAAAACGTATTTGTATTAAGACTAATCAGGAAGATAATATCCTTGAGAAGTTCAAGATTATTGTTAAAGGGAAGATCTTTGTGGTTCGAGCTAAGGAATTGTTTACTTGGTCTCCAACTTTTACGGATGTTTCTGAGACGGCTTATTGTTCTGATGATGATTCTGATAAGGAAGTGGGCGTGAAACAGTCGGAGTTTTGTAAACAGGGGAACTCGGAGGATAGCGAGGCATACTTTCTATGGAGAAAATACTAACGAAGAGGGTTATGTTGCTGAATCAGTTCCACAATCCATTGAAAAGGAGATTTCGAACGATCCTTTCAAGATTTATGATTTACTTAACAAGCGTAAAGAGGCTGTAGATATTACTGGGACGGATTCGAGCATTCCATTTCCTCTAGGATTTACACCTGATAAGGGTATGGCTAACGAAGTTGAACATGATATGCAGGTGGAACAAGAGCAGTGCCCCATAGTAAAATCGTAGGAGACAGTTCACGAATCATGGAGAGAGTTCACTAAAAGTTAGACAAACACTTCTGTCGGAGGCCATGGAAAACGGTTTAAGCATAGAGAGGGTGGTTCAATAGTGGAGGTTTTAGAAGAAATGTCAAGGTAGGACAACTATGGGTTTTTCCTGGAAGGAAGTAATAAGATATGGAGGGAAAAGGATCATTGGATCGCAGGAGCTCATGAGGTTTTTCCGATGAATTGTTTATCCTTAAATATTCAAGGCCTCGGATCTAAGGCTAAAAAAGAATGGATCAGGGAGTTAAACATCAAGAATAAAGTTTTTTTCTTTACTATTCAGGAGACAAAGATGGAAAATATTTCGGCTATAGACGTAAAGTTTTTATGGGGAAAATTTCCTAATTTTGATTATATTTTTGCCGAGGCTCTCGGTATTTCTGGTGGTATCTCTATGTACATGGGATCCAAATGTTTTCCAAAAAGAGCATCATATTATTTTCCGTATAATTTTGTTGCTTTGTGTGGAAATTGGATTCCTAATCAGAAGAATTTTAATATGATTTCAGTTTACGCTCCACAAGCTGATTATGTTTTAATTAACCGTGTTTTGTGGACATTATTTAACATCTATGCGATCAATAGGTGGAATGGAGAGAGCAATGTTATGGGTGATCTGTAATGAAGTTAGGCGGATGGAGGAAGTTGGGAGTTCCTCTTTCCATACCGTGAATGGTGCACGTGCATTAATATTTTAATATCTAATTCGGGAGTTAGTAGATATTTAATTAGTAAGGTTACACTTTACTTGGCTCATCCATCGGTACTAAAATGAGCAATTGGAGCCGCTTCCTTGTGACTGATGGTTTACTCTTTCTCTTTTCCTCACGTTTACGGGCTGCTTTGATCTTGAGAGGCTATCTTTCGGATCATTCGCCTATCCTGATTCTGTGAGGTTTTTACTGATTATGGTGCTACCCGTTTCGTTTTACCATTTTGATTTAGCTTTCAGGGCATTAAACATATGGTGATAATACTGGATTTCAACTCTCCGTAGGTATAGTAATAGAATGATCGATCAAAAAGAAGTTACTAATTTGAAAAAGGAGATTCGTATGTATGTAGCGGATCAGAAAGAAAGGAAAACAGTTGGCCTGGTAAAATGAGTCTTAAGTTCCAATGAGCGATATTGACAGATTTGGATCAAGGTGGAGTGAACGATGACCGTACTTTTATTCTACGGAATGTATGAATTAATCTTCAAGATGTAATAGGCTGTTGATGCTCGGGATTCTATTTCAAAGGCTAAAATATCGTGGGCCGTGGATTGTTGATGAGAAATTCTAACTTTTTTCACGGTCTTCGTCAATAGAAAACGAGCCAATCTAAAGTGTTAAAGGTATAATGATTGACGGGGATTGGGTTGATGACCCTAGCCGTGTCAAAGACGAATTTCGTAATCATTTTGCTGCTAGATTCCAAGATCCGGGTATATGTCATGGTAAGATTAACTTTAGTTTCCCTAATCGTCTTAATCATGAACAGTCTACTGAGTTGGAGAGTTCCATTACAAGAGAAGAAATTCGTAATGCCGTTTGGGGGTGTGGAGAAAATAAATCTCCGGCCTGATGGATTTACTTTTGAGTTTTTACGCAGTTGTGTGGTCTGGGTTGGTTGGGCCCGGATTTTGCACAGCAGTTGAATGGTTTTTTGATCACGCCTCTTTTTCTATAGGGTGCAACTCTTCTTTTATAGCCCTTATTCCGAAATCCTTAGATCCGAAATCGGTGGGTGATTATCGGCCTATAAGTTTGATTGGGAGTATGTATAAAGTTATCACGAAAATCCTTGCGACTCGTCTCTCCGTGGTCATATCTGATCTCATATCGGATGTTCAAACAGTTTTTCTTCCGAATCGGCAAATACTTGATGGTCCTTTTATTATCAATGAACTCCTCGCTCGGTGTCATCATAAAAAACAACGGGCTATGGTTTTTAAAGTTGATTTTGCTAAAGCATACGATTCTATTCGATGGGATTATTTGGAGGATGTCCTTCATTCATTTGGGTTTGGTTCTAAATGGCGTTCGTGGATTCGTGGTTGTTTGAACTCGGGAATGGCTTCTATCCTTGTTAATGGAAGTCCGACTTCTGAGTTTCAATTTCATCATGGGTTGAAGCAAAGGAATCCTTTGGCTCCTTATTTGTTTATTTTAGTTATGGAGTCATTACACCTTTCCTTCACTCGTGTAATTGAAGCGAGTATTTTTACTGGTGGCATCTGAGTCAAAGACTCGGCCTGCTCAAGTAATCTGGAAAAAAAAGAACTCATACACTTATAATACTATATTAGACCAATTATATTAGACCAATTATACCTGGTAATTTTTCATACGTGTTAGTAAAACATAAGTCAACTATCAACATAGTTTTCATGGACGTTATTTACAATTTTAATTGTTGTTAGAAATACCTGTAACATAAATATGTCCATCAGTACGTTTTGCGGTCCACTTGCAATCATGTGCGCCACATATTATAAAGGATGTCATTTGGCCAAAATTTCAAATATATGCATCACGCAATTAAGTTTGATAATGGACATTGTTTTGATGTTTTCCTTGAATACTTTAGGCAACAATTATGTGTAGGTTTGAAGCTTTGGTCACAAATTAATCATGGGCCGGGTCATGTTTATCAAGTTGACAAAGGCTATATTACTATTCAAAATTAACAAACGAGAGTTAATCGTAGTGCTTAGCATTCTCTTATGTGAAGAAGATTCAAGTTCAAACTGCACATCTAATAAAATTTATGACATTCAAGTGCGTAGCTCAACTAGTTATGACAACTTTACATGAAAATTATCACATTCTTCAAAATAAATAGACACTCTTCTAAAATACTCCCTCCTTTCCAAAATTATTGTCCCAACAAACAACACACAGTTTAAGAAAAAATGCATTTATTACTGCTTTCTCTTTCTTACTTTTTGACAGAATGACAGTTTTACCTTATCTAATTTATTAAAGTCGTTTTTAAAGTTTGTAATAATAATTTCAAACAATGATAATATAATAAACTTGATTAAACTTCTCTATTTATTTTTAGTAGTGAACAATTAAATTGGGACATCTCAAAAAAGAAACGTGGACAATAAAAATAAAACGAACGGAATAAGTCATTGATAATGTTCATGGTTAGGTTGTAGGGTGTGGGTACGGGAAGAGTTCACGGACCTAATTTATCTTTTTGTTTCTCCGGGCATGGACGAAGCTTTAGTAGGGCTAAGTTGGGCCTTAGCCCCTCCAAAATTATAAATATACACAATGAGTGACAAATCCACTGTCTTTTGGACAGTGAGTCGCTTTGCTACAGTAATGGGCTCCCATTTTAGGTCAGCCCGATTTTAGTTTTTTCTTTTTTTTTTAATTTGTATGCACAAAGTAGGAGGAAAAAAATATTACAAAAGTTCCGATTTATTCAGGTAAAAAAAAATACTCGCGGAAACATCTTCGATACCTAATAACTTTAAAATAATCGATATGGTCACAAACGTACAACCCATTAATATATAACACATTTGTGGACAAATCCACTGTCGTTTTGACAGTGGGCCACAATGCTACAGTATCGGGCTCTCATTTTGGGCCAGCCCGATTTTGGGTTTTTTTTTAAAATTTGTATGCACAAAGTAGGAGAAAAAAAATATTACAAAAGTTCTGATTTATTCAGATAAAAAAAATACCCGCGGAAACATCTTCGATACCTAATAACTTTAAAATAATCGATATGGTCACAAACGTACAACCCATTATATTAAAAAAAA
>BQNB010120644.1:0-20598 GCA_026074375.1 Tanacetum coccineum | reverse complement strand
ACGTGTGATATTATTATGTGTTTTGTTTGGTGATGGATTTGGTGGTACGGTGCGTGGAGGTGGTGAGTTTGATGACCATTACTTCTAGTCTGAGGATGAAAAGTTGTAATCGGTTTACACGTAAACCTATAATATTTTGACATGAAAATATAGGGTTACCATTCTAACACCTTTCGTGATCTAATTGGGATTTATATCATGGACGCCACGATACCGTTTACACTTTAGGACTTCAACGAGTGGAATTGGTCGGCAAGCAATTAAGAAAAATGATATGTCATCTAAACTTGAAAGTATGCAACTAACTAAGATCCATGTTTTCTGTTGAGAATTATAGTTGTAGCATGTTGTTTAAGATTGTTCATTAGTCATTTACACCTACTTGGGGTCAAATAAATAATCTAGATTAGATATGGAGCAACACACAATTCATGGATTGCAAAAAATTAAGATAGAGAATGAAACTTGTTCGACTCGATGTGAAAGAAGTATGTAAACCGTAAAGTATATAACACCATTCGTTATGGATGGTCGTGGGAGTCGGTCGACCAACAAAGAGGACGCGTTCTTCCATTACACCCATGGTTCTAAAAGGCGCGTTATGACGCCGCTAAGGCCTCGTAAAGGTGTGAGGCGTGATCTCCACGCCACGCAATAGACCAAGGCTTGGGCTTAAGGCTTGACGTGAGACGATGAGTGAAAAAAACGTGATAAGGCGCGATAAAACGTGATGCATGAAGGCTTTTTGAATTCAATTTCGATAAAAATCATACTTTTATATAAAAATGAAAAAGATTACATGCAAAGATATTTTATTGACTTTATTCCTTATATATGACACTATTTGTAAACTGAATATATTTTCAATATGATATAAATTTATAAATTTATAAACATTTTCATATTTTGTACCGCTTTAAGTCACACCTTAAAAACGTTATGACTCGACATGGCTCGTAAAGGCGTGAGGCTTGGTCATGCCGTCACGCCACGCCTCACGCTATTTATAACCTTGATTACACCCCAATACTAAATGTGACTAACGATGGGCTTTTGCAAGATCCGGTCGTATACTCTATTGAGTCGTGTGAGTATGTTTGTGTGTGGGTGTTTTTGTTAAATGACTTATGCGGGGCACATTTGTGCTTAAGTGGAGTATTTTTTTGTGGTGACCGCAGTCGATTTATTACGCTAATTTGGCCATAAAAAAGGTTGTAGTGAGAGAAAATCGAGTTGGCAGTGTTGACGGCGGTCACCATTACTCCCAACGTAAACTTTCAATCACAACAACCCTTTAGTTTTTTTATTGGTAAAGGGTTTCCCCGATAGTTTAATTTTCATACAGTAGAAACTTGACAACAACTCTTTCTTGATGTAACTGGGTTTTTGTCTCGACATTTTGAGCCGACTAATCCTCGAAACACCCGCGAAGAGTCTCGTATGGAAAAGTTCCATGTCCTATGAAGATGTTTACATGCTCGATTCGCTGCAAGTCTCATGTGTAAATGTCTCAAGATTGTAGCAAAGCTCATGACTTAAGGGTCGCACATATTTCAATACAATGTAAATGCGGAAGGTAGACAAGTAAATTAATAAACTTATTATAGATGACTGATTAATTGGTATTTCGTGTGGATCGTGTTCTCAAACGTTTGTTTCACATTTTCTAGCCAAAACTAGAAATATGCAAGTGATTGTTTCGAATGATATACCGGGTGTAGTGATAGCGATGCTGACCACCTATACGTGATCGTCATATTATCACATTTTCATCACCTTCCAACTATCTTTATCCCCGTAAAAGTCGCCACCCTTTTTACCATTTAACTATACATCACCTAAACGTAAATATACCTACAACACACTCAGATACACATAAAGAACACACCTTCACCACTTTCATTTGAGTAATAGTCACCACCAATGCACGCGTCTTTTTACCCGACCACTAGTGATCTCCTTCTCATTTTAACGGGGGGGGGGGAAGTGCACGCATGTAGTGCCAAATCATATCATACACATGTTGCCATTGGTCTTATTACGACAAGCCTTACATTTTCTTGGTAAAAGGTTTTGACACCGGGTGAATATATTACTCCAAAAAATGTTTCAGTTGAAAGGATGTAAGTGAAGTTGTTGATAGAAATAATGCCTAAAAACGTTATTAATATTTTTCGATCTCACTACGTTTTGATAATCACAAAATGTGAAAACACTCAATGTAAAATTAAACATAAACAAGTAATTAGTAGTAAATTTTTATTTCGAAAATTCAATCACTTAAAGGTATGAATTATTTAATCGTTTAATGCATTTTATGATCAAAATAATTTTTATTCAACCTCATATTTTTTATAAAATGTTACAAACATTTTTATAACTTTTACAAAACATTTTCTACATTTAAAAGAAATGTTTTATTCAAAATAAATATTTTGAATTCAAATTTTCTACCTAAAACGACTGATTGTTAATGTTATAGAAAACATCTCACCGAACAAAGGAAAAATAGAGTGCGTTTGGCCTGGGCGGCCTCCTTAAATAAAGGGGGCCCCCTTTTAGTTGATAAGGGGGTGGCAATAGAGCTAAGGGGGGCTGGCAAGGACAAAAAAACTCCACAGCTTTGCCTATTAAATACTAGACTGTTTCCCACTTGTTTTTATATTCGATTTTGCACTCATTCTTTTCAGTCATAAAAATCAGTAACTCATCACCTAAAATATTTGATCATTTAATCTTAAGCTTTTGTTTCCAAGTGATTCAAGCTTAATTTCTCAAAGTGCAAGAGAATAATACTTCTTATCATCAAGTTAAGAAGTATTGTAGTTTTGTTTTTGTTATTGTGAAGTTGTATTATATCTTGTAAATCATTTGTGTATATTGTGAAGGTGTGTATTGTAGTTGTGTGTAATAGGTAGATTGTGGTGATCATTGAAAATATAGCTAGATTGTGATGATCATTGAAAGTATAGTTAGATCGTGGTGATCTTAATAAGTAGTGTTAGATTGGTGTGATTGTGGTAGTGTCTAGGTGAAGTGTAGTAAAGTTGTGAAGCGTAGTGAAGTTGAGAAGTGTAGTAAAGTTATGAAGCGTAGTGAAGTTGTGAAGTGAAGTGAAGTAGTGAAGCATAGTGAAGTTGTGTAGTGAAGTGAATAGAAATTGTGAAGTGAAGTGAAGTTGTGATTTGTTGTGAAGTAATGCGATTAGTATTTTAGTCCTCAAAATACAAAAGTTGTGATAGATCGGTTCTAGCTAGGATTAGTACTCGATATTTGGCTTAGTGTCGAAAATCGGTGTAAGCTTAGTTGTGTACGGTTTTTTCAGCCTAAAGGGAGTCTGTTGACATAGTGAAGAGAACTTTCGAGTTTGGTGCTTGGGGAGTGGAGTAGGGCGAAGAGGTGCTTCGTTACCGAACCACTATAAATCCTTGTGTTGTGGTTTGATCTTTCTAACTCTCATCTCTTGTCTTTCATATTATTTATTTACTTACATGTATTGTTCATATTGTGCACATATTGAGATCACATAAAGTTGAATTTAGCTCTTTATAAACCAAACATACATCAAATTTAAAAATCAGGAATCTATTCAACCCCCCTTCTAGTTTTCACAATTGGTGTCGGATAAGTCAGGTCAACCAACGTTTTTAAAAATAAACAGTATTTTAAAACTTTATCGATCTATGGATATCGGAAAAATATTTAGAAGGGCAATCTATGCAAAGACCACCACTATTTGAAAGTGATGGATTTATTTATTAGAAAAATATATTCGAAACTTATGTGAAATCAAAAGATCTGGATCTTTGGCATATTATTACCTATTGTGATTTTCCTCTCGTTTAAAATAATCCCGAAACTAAAATTGATAAAATCGTACCATTTGATAAACAAAATTATGATCTTAAAAAGAAACTCGCTAAAAATAATGAAGCTAAAATGGTAATTTATAATGCTTTGCTACACAAAGAATACGAAAGAATTTTTATGTGTAAAACGGCAAAAGAAATTTAGGATACTTTACTAATCACTCACCAAGGTAATAGTCAAGTCAAAGATAATAAAATAGATCTTCTTGTTCAACAATATGAACAATTTACGATTCCGGAAGAGGAATCGATAGATAATGGTTTTGCTAGATTTAACACTATTATTACTAGTCTAAAAGCACTTGATGAAGGTTTTTCTAGCAAGAATTATGTTAGGAAATTTCTTAGGGCACTTCATCCTAAATGGCGCGCAAAGGTTACGGCTATTGAAGAGTCGAAGGATTTAACATCACTATCGCTTGATGAACTTATTGGAAACTTGAAAGTTTATGAAGCAATAATAAAGAAAGATTCTGAAATGGTTAAAGGCAAAAGAGAACAAAATAGATCTCTTGCCTTAAAGGCTAAAAAGGAATCTAGTGATGAAGATAGTTCGACCTCCGATAGTGAAGACGAAGAATACGCCATGGCCGTGAGAGACTTCAAGAAATTTTTCAAAAGACGAGGAAGATTTGTAAGACAACCACACGATGAAAGAAAGTCATCCCAAAGAAATAAAGATGACAAAAACGACAAAAGCGAAAGAAAATGCTTCAAATGTGGAGATCCAAATCATCTCATCGGAGAATGCCCAAAACTATCAAGAAACCATAATCAAAGAGCCTACGTCGGAGGATCATGGAGTGATAGCGACGAAGAAGGAGAAGAAAAGACTAAGGATGAAAAATGTCTTATGGCTAAAGCATCCAATGAGGTATCTTCCGAAACCGAATTCTTTAGTGACGACCTATCATCATTAGATGAAAAAGATTTAGATAGTGAATATAATCGATTATGCAAAATAGGTCTAAAGTCATGGCTGAAAATAAATCACTAAAACCTATTAAAAATCGATTAGAAAATGAAGTACTCGAATTAAAAGATAAGCTATCTAAATTAGAAAAGAGAAAAGAGGTTAATGAAGAATGTAAAATCTGTCAAGACCTCAAGTTTGAAAATGAAAAGCTTAAGGAAGAAATTTATAAGCTTAATCAATTTAATAATAGTAGTCACTCACTTAAGAAAATAATAAGTTTTAAAAAACCATCCAAAGATAAATCCGGTCTAGGATTTAATTTTACCAAATGATCAACAAGTGATACTAAACAAGTAAATTTTGTGAAGTCACAAGAAATTAAACCTAAAGAAAAAATAGTTGAATCAAATTCAAGCCCAAGATCAAAATTTATACTTATAAACAGTACTAAAATTCCCATTGCAAGCGATGATGAAGTAAAACGTTTTTATAAACCTTCTTTAAAACCCGGAGTTAGATTTACTAAACCCAAAATGAGGTCTAAAACTCCTCCTTCGAAAAGAACAAATAATCCTTACTCTCAGTCTAAAACACCACAACCGAAGAGAGATCAAGGTCGACAAAGTTACCCTAACACCAATCATTCAATGTGGAATTATTCACAACAACCAAACTTTGCTCCATGGGGAATGTATTCACCATATGTGTATCCGAATCAAATGCAACCTATGCAAAATATATTCGGGACTAACAATTTTGGACCCATGAGACATTGGGGACCAAACGGTTGAGTCGTTATAACACTTAGGTTGAGTTATTTATGAATATTCTTTGGAATCCGACGAGTAGATTGAAGATTATATATTCGCATATTCTATGATGGGATCACCAAAAGATTTCACCTTCAAAGCTTGTTCACTTGAAGATGTTGAAGAAAAACACGTTGTAAGCAAATGTATGTCTTCTTTCCAAGTTTCTTAGAATATAGATTATGTGCAAAGTGCTAAATGATTATGTATTATTATACTACAAGTATTATTTTTAAACAAAAGAGTTATAGTCAATAGAATAGAAATTAAGCTTGAGAAAATAGTGTAGTCACTAGAAATGAGATTTGTTGGTTATCTAGAATTAAGTGAAAAGCAAGATATTGTTCATTATGAACTTTTCTCTCACGTAGTTGAATTAGGATTCTCTACTTACCGCTATAAAATGGAATTCTTCTATGTCCACATGTAGTGAACTCACGTAGATGAAGAAAAGTGAGTTAGTGGGTAATAATTAACATAGAAGTATGATTAGTTTTACACCATACTCAAGCGCCGGAAAGGCATGAAATCAAAACACTATAGATGAAACAAACTCCCTTCAACTACACCAATTTGTCAATTAGCTGGCGCAGTTGGACGCACTCATTGGTAGTATGGCCCTTCTGCCTATGATACTCACAGTATCCGTTCCCCACGCGTTGCTCTTCTGGAGTGCGCATTGGTGGTGGTCTTGGGAAGTTTGCACCTTCTGTTGCGAGTATCTCCTTTGGGGTCATTGTCAGTGGGGTGTACTTGTCGTTCCCCCGCCCGCCCCTCTGACCGCGGTAGCTGTTGTTGCGACTGCTACTCTGGTCATTGGATTGTCTCCTGGACTGTTCCTGTGACCTGTTGTTTGAGTAGCCTTTTCTGCTGTCCGCGGCGGCGGCTTCTCCTTGAATGAAGGACCTTGTGCGTTTCATCAACTCATCAAAGGTTTGGGGAACCCTATCATTCAACCTTTTGATAAGTTCTGGGTTATTTATTCCATTCATAAACCCTGAGATCTTGAGAATTTCGGGGCACGCCTTGACGTGTATGCATTCGTCCTTATAGCGCTCTACGTAGGCGCTTGTGGACTCCCCTTGGCGCTGTTTCACCCTGGCAAGCTCGACAGGGTTCTTGGCACACTTCTTCCTTTGAGTAAAATTTAAGCGGAATGCCCTTCGCAACTCTTCAAACCCATCAATGCTTCTGCGTGGTAGTTTGCTGAACCAGTTCCGCGCGTTTCCTACTAACGTGGAATTGAACATGTGGCACCACACGGGTTGTGGCCAGTTTTCAATAGTGGCCGCCGATTCGAAGATTTTTAGATGGTCGTCAGGATCACCTGTCCCATCATAAGTTTTTACGTTAGCAGGCATGCGCCTTTTCTTATCCTCCGAGAAATCGCTAATGCGCCGCGTAAATGCGTCGACCTTTTGGCGACGCCATGGACGGGACATATCTTCGTCTTCGTCTTCACGATATTTGTTCTTGGATTTCCAGTGTCCCGTTTCTGCGTCCTCGTTGTCCGAGGAGTCTTCTGAGGACGAGCTTACTCTTCTGCGGCGCTTGCGCCGACTGTCCTCGGAGTCCGAACTTGGAGGACTTTCACTCGGGGAGCGCCTTTGTCCAAGCCTGCTGTGGACATCGCGACTGCCCAGCCTATCACGGACGCTGATGCGCCAGTCATTGTTTTCATGAGTGTCCAAGTTCTGCAAGTTAGCCGTTTGAGTACCCGAAACTTTCTTTCCGATTCTACCGAATACTGGAGGTCGACGGTTATCCTTTCCGCGCCTTTCCTTTTGGTGGCGCGGTGGAGATACTTCGTCCTCCGGACCGAAGTTAAGTCGGGCCTGTAGGCTCTGGCTTGATCTCTTTTTTGTTTCCTCTTGCATGAGGGCGACCAAAGTCTCGTAGTTCTGAGATACGAAATCACTCGGCGCCAGTTCAGTCGCGACCCCTTCCAGTGTGAGGTTGTCAGCCCCTAACTCGGGACCCTTGTTTCGAAGGGGTGGGGGTGGCGGCTCGGTGGTATTCGTCCCTGGCACCGTTTGGGGAGGGGTGGTGAAAGTAGCACGCTGTAGACCTTCCGTGCTTGTGATTGTGGCGGTTGTCTGGGTTGTCCCCAGGGGCGGTCCCATCGCTGTGAAGACCAGATCATATGGCGCATTGGCGCTTCCAGAGGCCTGCTTAGAGATCTGTCTAGAGGCTTGGTCGCTCTGATTCTTCGCCTGCGGAGTCCGCTGGGTAAGGTTTCCTTGCTTTGTCATTCTAGATTTTGGCAGTGTTCTTAGTGTACGGGTCTCACGGATGGCGCCAATCTGTTGATACAAAAGTTGGACGATCCGAGGTTGGACTATACGTCATCAATATAATTAATATATATTTTTCGATACTCTAGATTGAGTCAAAATAAATTAAGGAACGCATGGATTACTTCTTAGGTTTTTATTTTAGAGTCGAATTAATTTTTGTTCCACATATGTTGCTTTTAAACGTCATTTTATATATATATTGATTTTGTAGTAATATTCTATTTTGTTGTTGTCTTGTTTAGGTGATAAACATGCCTCGAGCAATTGTTGATGATACCTCCCGTACTAAATCATATATCCCTAAAGTATCCGAAATACCTGGTTTTTCTCCTGTTCTTGCTTAATTCTATAAACCCATCGAAAACCGTTGCATTCACGAGGGCCGAGTCGTAGATCAACTCTATTATACTAGGTGTAGAAATATATAATTAATATATATATTTCTATACTCTAGATTGAGTCAAAATAAATTAAGGAACGCATGGATTACTTCTTAGGTTTTTATTTTAGAGTCGAATTAATTTTTGTTCCACATATGTTGCTTTTAAAACGTCATTTTTTTATATATATTGATTTTGTAGTAATATTTTGTTGTCTTGTTTAGGTGATAAACATGCCTCGAGCAATTGTTGATGATACATCCCGTACTAAATCATATATCCCTAAAGTATCCGAAATACCCGGTTTTTCTCCTGTTCTTGCTCAATTCTATAAACCCATCGAAAACCGTTACATTCACGAGGGCCGAGTCGTGGATCAACTCTATTACAAATCCAACGGCATTGAGTGATTGTTCACCAACGTTCGTTTCAATTGCCTTTTCGAGATCAATGAGCCAATCGTTCCTCGATTCATTCTAGACTTTTATATTCAAGTCAAGGTCCAAACCGATGAGTACGGTTATCTTCTAATCTCATTCATGATCCAACATGAATTCATCACTCTCTCACTCGCACAATTCGGTCAAATTCTCAGAATCCTATATAATGGTCAAGCCGTCTTCACAAACGAATGGGATCTCTCATACTCTTCATATACCAAAGATAAGGGACCATATCATACCGATCTTCCTACTCCTGATGATATTCCTCGATTTCTTCAATTGGACCGTGTCGAGTTGAACCGCACCATCAAAATACAAAATGCCACTTTCACTCCTAATCAAATTCTTACCAAAGAATTAAGACAAGACATGAAGCGTTGGGAATAAATCATTCGTGAGAATATGTTCGGACTAGGAGGCCACCGAGACCATCTTCCGGCTAGTCTTGCTCACATGTTGTATTGTGTTGTTGGCGAAGAACAATATAATCTTGCTTACTTCTTTGTCAAACGAATTGAATGTGCTCGAGCTACTCCAATCTTCCTTATGGCATGTTCTTGACTCGCCTTTTTCAACACATCATGAAACAATACCCTCATCTTGATAATGGCATTTACAATGTCGTCGATAGGGTCATGCGTCCACTCGCCTTGAAACAAACTCGAAAACATCGAAGTGATCGTGAAAAGCCAAAATCCCGTCACTCCGTCTCATCATCATCCCGTCACCATCTTGGATCATCTTCTCATCATGAAAAAGATGATGAAGATGAAGGTACTTCCCGGGCTAGTACTCCATCTCCCACTACCTACCTAAACTCTCTTCAACCACTTAATTACCAATGATACGACATTCCCACTTCTTCTCAACAAGATGATGATCTTCTCTTTGAGCGACAAACTGAATTGCTCAATCAAACACAATAATTGCATGAGGAAGTTAGAGGAGGTTTCAAGTCATTCGGAAAAGCACTAAAAGACGTCTTTAGCAAAAAGAAGAAGTGATGATGGTTAGTTAATATGATTAGTTTGTTTGTTTAAGACTTTGTGATGCGAACTTAGCTCCTATTTTATGTTTAGTTGTTTATGTGATGATAACCCGATTTAGTCGGATGAATTTGGTCTTGCTTAAGTTTATTTAGGACTTCTAATTACTATAGATTAATTAGAATGAAATCATGCATCTTTATTCCATGATTATTTGTTAAGTGTTTCATGCATGTATGATATATTTATTTCATGAACATATATATGTTCTCATAAGACTTACTGCAAATTAATCACCGAAACAAAACATTTCTTACAAAATTTTAGCAAAAATAAAATTTTTGGCCGTCTGAAAAGTATCAGATGGGCGGCCCCCTTAGCTCATAAGGGCGGTCCCCTTATCAATAAGGGGGTCGGCACCATAGATAAGGGGGCCGACCATACAGATCACGGGTTTTACTGTTTCTTTCTGCTTTTTGACTCCCTTTTACCTAGCCTCAGCTATCCTTACCTAGAAAACTCTGACACATTTTAGAAACCCTTAAACTAATTCAAATTCATTCCATTTCCAAACTATTCTCTTCCAATAAATTCCCTCCAAATGTTTACTATCACTTCATCATCTTCTTCATCCATTATCAACCACCATAAACCTCCATGGCATCCACCAAAGCTTCCACCTCCAAACCTTCCAAAAGACCAAGAATCAACATAATACCACCAAAACAACTATTCATTGATCTCACTAATGATGACACCAAAACTCCTTCTCCAAATTACCAAGTCTTATCACCAAGTGCCCCAAATGCACCCTCAAAAACTCCATCCACCGTGGCCACTTCTTCATCCTCCATTGATTCCAAACTCAAATCACCAACCTCCTCCACATCACCATCAACTAATGGCTACTTGAACTCAACAATGTCTCCTCCTCCAAGAGTACCTCCACCACCTCCAACTCAAGAAAGTGGATCAATGGACATCACTCTCACTCTTTCACCAATCACTCCACTTGACATCCAATTCAATACTCCATCACCTTCAATACCCTCACCACCTCTCTTTGGTCATCCTATTTCTTGGAATCTACTTGAAGCACATGGAGCAACATGCATGTGTTTCATCCATAAGCGTAGACTTATCCTTGGCTTAAGTGAAGAGGTTCCGAAATCCCGAGTCGGCCATTCGATTGGGGGGTTTTGGGTTGGGTGTGGCCTTTGGGTTGGGTATGATAGGTAGATGCGAAGGGCTGATTGCATCGACTGGGTGGGGTCTGAATGGATTTTGGTAGCATGATAACCGGATTGATAGCGCTAACTTTTCGGGTGGTCCATTCCTATAAATTGCTGGGAAAGCTATTGAACACATGGTGCCAATGGGGTGGGCGCATACCACTATTCGGTGACTTGTAGTCCTGTGATTGAGGGGGAAGAAGCAAGAACCTTGGCAAGAGATGTATAGATCCTTTAGATCCAACACTATTGCTCTCACACAACACCACACCAAATTCACCACCGCCACCATCACTTTCTCAAACAAACAAGCTTTACGTTTAGTCTCTATGTCTCAACTAATTATTTTTCACCAAAACCAATATTTGCAACGCAAGTCCTATGAAATTCTAAGATTATTGAGCTTTGTTAGTTTACTTTTTTATGTATGTTTGTTATTAGTATGGTTTTCAAGCACATTTTTCAATTTGATGTATTGTAATGCATGATTGTGTTTTGTACACAATTTTTTAGTGTTTTAATGATATGGTCCTGGAGTCTTAGGTTGTATGGGTCTGCACTTGCTTGTCTTTTAAATCTTAGTTGGTTGTTGCTTTGGAAATGACTAGATCTATAATCTAAAGAAGAGTAAGTTGTATATATATATATATATTATATATATATTATTATATTATATATATATATATATATATATATATATAATATATTTATATATATATATATATAGATAGATATTATATATATAGATGGACTATTGGTTTTACACAATTCCTTGACACTTTTCTGTCAAACATTATTAAATGTTCTAGTTATTTTTCTTTTTTTTTATTTGCTATATGTTTAGAATATCGTTTTGTCTTTGTTATCTTCGAACTTATTTTTATAGCAAAGTTACGATTTTATGATGATAGATAGCTCGATTCCTTGGTGCCCTCGGAACGAGGGTAAAGAGGAGGGGAAAAACACACATCAAGGGGGGGGGGGGGGAACGTTTTTTATTCCGTCGAATTATTTCTACGATTATATTCTTCGACGAAGCCTTTTGATTTACAAAGGGGTCGAGAGGCGAGTGGGGGAAGGGAGAAAGGAGGAATGGTGAGAAAGGAGGGGGGGAAGAGGGGATGTGGGTGAGAGGGGGGAGGGGGGGAGTGGATGGAGAGAGAAGTGAGGCGAGGAAGGGAGAAATTGGAAGGGGGAAGAATGGGGAGGGGAGAGAGAGAGGGAAAGGAAGAAAGGGGGTTTGCTATATGTTAGAAACATTGGTGTTGTTCTTCTAACTTGTTTTTGTAGCAAAGTTACCATAGCTCGATTCCTTGGTGCCCTCAAACGAGGGGGAGCACACATCAAGGGGGAGCGTTTATTCCGTCGATTCTACGCGTAATCATCGACGAAGCCTTTTTGATTCTACAAAAAGGGGGAGAAATGGAAATAAAACTCACTAAATACTTGTTTAAAAATTATTTTACATTTAATGAGTTTAGATTTTGTAATCATAAAAAAAAGGAGATTGTTGATAGAAATAATGCCTAAAAACGTTATTAATATTTTTTGATCTCACTACGTTTTGATAAACACAAAATGTAAAAACGCTCAATGTAAAATTAAACGTAAACAAGTAATTAGTAGTAAATTTTCATTTCGAAAATTTAATCACTTAAAGGTATGAATAAATAAATGCTTAATGCATTTTATGATCAAAGAAATTTTTATTCAACCTCGTATTTTTTATAAAATGTTACAAACATTTTTATAACTTTTACAAAACATTTTCTACATTTAAAAGAAATATTTTATTCAAAATAAATATTTTGAATTCAAAATTTCTACCTAAAAACGGCTGAAAATGTTCCAGAAAACACCTCCTCTGAAAAAGACATAAAAGGGAGTGTCTTGGTCTGGGCGGCCCCCTTAGAGATAAGGGGGTTGGCCATAGAGCTAAGGGGGCGGCCAGACAAAAAGATCCTCAGCTTTGCCTATAAATACTGGATTGTTCCTTACTAATTTTTTCACCTTTTGCACTCATTCTTTTCTGTCTAAAACCAGTCCACGCATCACCTACAATCCTTTGATCATTTAATCTTAAGCTTTTGTTTCCAAGTGATTCAAACTTAATTCCTCAAAGTGCAAGAAAATAATACTTCTTATCATCAAGTCAAGAAGTATTGTAGTTTTGTTTTTGTTATTGTGAAGTTGTATTATATCTTGTAAATCATTTGTGTATATTGTGAAGGTGTGTATTGTAGTTGTGTGTAATATGTAGATTGTGGTGATCATTGAAAGTATAGCTAGATTGTGGTGATAATTGAAAGTATAGCTAGATTGTGGTGATCATTGAAAGTATAGTTAGATCGTGGTGATCTTAGTAAGTAGTGTTAGATTGGCGTGATTGTGATAGTGTCTAGGTGAAGTGTAGTAAAGTTGTGAAGCGTAGTGAAGTTGTGAAGTGTAGTAAAGTTGTGAAGTGAAGTAAAGTTGTGATTTATTATGAAATAGTGCGGTTAGTATTTTAGTCCTCAAAATACAAAAGTTGTGATTGATTGGTTCTAGCTAGGATTAGAACCCGACATTTGGCTTAGTGTCAAAAATCGGTGTAAGCTTAGCTATGTACGGTTTTCTCCGCCAAAAGGGAGTTTGTTGACATAGTGAAAAGAACTCTCGAGTTTGGTGCTCGGGGGTGTAGTAAGGCGAAGAGGTGCTTCGTTACCGAACCACTATAAATCCTTGTGTTGTGGTTTGATCTTTCTAACTCTAATCTCTTATCTTTCATATTATTTATTTACTTACTTGTATTGTCCATATTGTATACATATTGAGATCATATAAAGTTGAATCTAAGTTTTTATAAACAAACTATACATCAAATTAAAAAGCGTTAAACTATTCAACCTCCTTTTTAGTTTTCCACATAAATCTCACATCTCAGCCAAATATAATGGTAAACCTGGCATAACAAGACACAACTATTTCTATAAAAGAAAATAAAACTAAAACCACTAAATTACATTTGACTCGACAAATATAATCTACTTCCTAATTCGACCACGAGGCTTTATATCTAACGCGTCACAAAAAGCCATTTATTCTTCAAATAGATCATACGCAATGTATTCTTTATCATCATAAGGATCTTCATTTAATGTCTCATCCCATCGTTCGTACAAGATCTTGTTACCAATACCACTTCCACTTTTCGGATTGTTTGATGCCATGAACGTTCCAGTTTTGTCATAAACATCCTCCGCATCACTCTCACTATCTTCAACAATCCTCACTCGACTTACTAGCCTTGCTTACAGTTCTAGTTGGTGATATCGGCCACTTTTTACAAGACATTCATTGGTGTTGTTGTAACGTATCAAAGAATAATCGATCATTACCAAGCGATATTCCTTCAGGTATAAACTTCTTTGTACCGATCTATTTTTTATTCTATTTTTTTTCAAAACTTATACATCATATTTCTCGGTTTGGTTTCACATATTCACTACATATTCATTCGGATATCTTTTCCTTGTAAAACTTCTTTCTTCGGAACATGATCAAAATCGCGAAAGTAGCGATTACTTACAAGCCTGCATATTTTTCCATTGCATTGTGCAATTTCCTGACCATTAAGTGATAGAGATAGAAAATTTTCACTTTGAACAGGAAATATACAAGACTTTCACCGGAAAGCAACTTAGCAACATTGGAAAAATAGGCTTAATCTACACAGGTCTAGGCTAATGTGCAAAGCGTTTTGTTGTAACGAAACATATAATTTATGGTGTAAAAAAAGGAATGGCTCAACAAGTTGTTCTAGGGGATTTTACTCTAAAAATGAGAGTATTCTAAGTTTTACACGGGAGTTAACTAAACAAGTGTGGGAAGTAATTTATGGACATGTGGATATTTGGTTAAAAATCTTAGGAATTTATCAGGTTGAACTTGTTCTTCCATCTAAAATCCTTAGTACTACATCATGGCGGTCTCGAGTGTATTACCAGGACCAATTCTATGAGTCTCAACTATATCACCGGCACACCTTCTTATTTTGTGGAATTTTGTAGACAGTTGGAAACGGAATAAGCTTAATTCTCACAATATGTATCAAGGGTTATAGTGCGCTAGGTAATGTAACTAGTGATTTTTACAAAAGTCATGCTGAAATTTTTTAAATTTTGGCCATTTTTATGCAATTGCTGTTTATTTTTGAAAAAAGAAGACAAGTACGTTCATAATTCTCCACACCCAATTCTTTAAAATTATACAACGTCCTCGTTGTATAGATAAAATATGAATAATAAGAAGAATAGAATCTTAGAACGGAAAACTCCCTGTGTTTTGCCTGTTGATAATTATACTAAGACGAGTCCTTGAAAACTAAAATAGTGTGTTGACTAGGGACTTCAAGCAGGCCCGGATAAGTTCAACACATATCTTTTTTTAGCATATACCTATCTTAGTTTAGCAAGGTCATGTATAAAAGATTTGAAGACAAGGTGCAAAGTTCTATCTCGCTATCATATGGTTACATGGAAAAAATTAAATAACACACTGTACAAGGATACAAATACGCAGTATCCCAACCCTAAGATACGCAGTATTGTTCATGTAGAAATAATTTAAATTACTAGAAATTTTAAATTTTAAGTTTAAAAACTGATAACATCCCAGATCTTATCAATAAGCCGTATACAGAGGGTTCGATACGCAGTATTGAGTGTTGGGAAGCCAGACTGATGCAGAAAACAATTTTAAAAAGCGGACAAACAATTAAAATGACTGGGTTGTCTCTTGGGAAGCACTTTTGTTTCAGCTAGTCTTTAAGTTCGACCTTTTTCTTTTCTCCTCTTTATTCTTTTAGTGTTGTTACGACCTATCCTTCATTAATGAGACGTAAAAGTTCTCGATAAGCATCGAGGCTTTCCTTTGAATGGTTGAGGTATTCGGACTCTTTTATGGTAATCTACTCCTTGTCATCTTTGAATGAGTACTTTCATCTCGAATCTCCTGACCTTGCAGTTTGATGGTTCAGGAATTGGGTCACCCTTATGTTCTTGATTTTCTTGAGTACAACCGGTGTTGGTTGCTTCATAATCCCTTCCAAATGTATGGTTGATGTCAAGATAAGGATTGTTGGCCTATTCGGTTTTTATATTTGCATGTGGTCCCCATCCAAAATTTTCCATACGAGTAAATGGAGCGATCTCGTAAGCATTCACTTTCCACCAGCATTCTTGTAGTTTTACCAATACTTCATATTCTATCTCATAGAAGTTTTCAAAGCAGCTCTTCAACCATTTACAGAACTTTAGCACCCCGAGAGTTGCGTATCCCCGTGATCCTTCTATTTTAGCCTTAAGTGCTAAGGTTTCATCCTTTAGCTTCCCATCACGCTAGGTTCATCATACACCACTGTGATCTTGAAAATAGGTCATGCTTCCCACTTGAACCATTCCTAGTAATTCCCTACCATTACAGAAACCATCGATGTCAGATGTACATGTGGGCCATTTTAGTTCCTCCATTCTTAAAGCGGTAGGGTTCGCATATATGATCACATAGCTGGTATGGTACCCCATTTTCTGACCACGATTTTTCAGTATCCTTTGCTTTGTCATCATTCAACTCTTGTTTATATTCATCGTAAGTTTTGAAGTTTTGGATATCATAAGTAAACAGATCGGTGTCAATTTTTAGGAGGCAGCTGAATTCGTTGTATGCCTCGCACAAGGGTGTTTCAAAGTCAAATAGGTTTCCTTTTATCCTAAGGATTTCGGGAACATTATCCGTTTCGTTGGGGGTTGTATCAACCATCCTCGGGTTCTTATTCATTGATGATCAGAAAGTGGTGGTGGGATTTTTAAGCATTGAAAATTTTCAAGCATGTTATCCCAGTAGTGATTGAGACTATACACTCCTTTGTGAACCATTCATATGCAGCTCCTGCAAGTGAAACAGGGAAAATGCTAAGCCTGAATTGGTCATGAGTCAACCCATTGATTTTGATCGGCCCAACAATTTCGAGAAATTTATTGATGTGATCGTATGCTTTTTCCCCATCATTCCCATTAAAAGATCCATTACGTACCTTTTACAAGAAGTTCCTTGTTTTTTCAACGATAATTTTTTTTTCGAACATTATTCCCTACGTTGTCATTAAGGACAAACGTTCTTTCGATGGTGCGCGGGTGATGAGTCGTTTGGTTCCGCCATTCTTTGTCAATGGTTTCCTGTAATTAAGCACAAACAATCAGTAGGATGTGCCCTTGGGGTGGGAACATATAAGATAGGAAAGCAAAGATTATTACTGTTACTGTATCAGGTAACAAATATGCCGTATTCAGTGATATGAATACGACCGTTATAGGTCTGTTGGAATGTCAGTTGCGTATTGAGTTCACAGAATACGCCGTATTGTTGGGGAGGAAAACAGATAGGCCGTTTTTTAGACAGTGAAACTTTATACAACTGTCCTGATCAGTATGGTTTCGTTCGTCGTTTCCAACTGGTGGATTTACGGACAGTATCAGTTGTGATCAAGTCATAACAAATTACTATTTTAAAAAACAATTTAATGCGGGAATTTATTAAAAACCAATTTAAACACACCAATGCGAATAAATACAATCAGATTTAAAATAATTAAGATTACCAACTGATTTAAATTAGTTAAAGGTTAGAAATACTTGATAAGATAAGGTTTAATAATTTCACTCCCCGGCAACGGTGCCAAAAACCTGATGTGCTGTCATGTAGGGTCAATTATTTGATTATCAAGTTTTAAATTTATATTTAGCCGACAAACCTAAAACAACACTTTTAACGGCCAGAGTACCGGTAAAGATGGAGTTTCAACGGTAGTAAGGAAATGTCGAACACTTATGAGTGGAAATTTTAATCCTATAATTCTATATAGTATTTTATTAGTGTATTAATGGTTAAACATATGCTATGTACAGTTGTCTAAATATTTGGAAGGTTTTCTGGACTAAGAGGACTTGGCACAGGTTGGGTGGGAAACAAATAACTTTAATACCATAAATTAAACACAAAAAAGGGAAGATTAGAAGATAGAAAACTGTATTATCCTATTAAATCCGGTTCAATGCTTGGTTTGTTTGGTTTTAGTCAATGATTGACTTATCACTACGATGCTGAGGCCAGATCTATTCTAAAGACTTAGGGGACATCATACTAAAGATCCTAGACACGATCAATAATGTCACAACTTAAGGTTTCGCCATAAAGCATCCTTTAGTTTAATTATAATCTATCTTAGAAAATTAAAGCAGTGGTGATCCTGTTAAAACCCTAGCCCAACAGGACTTTACCCACTTATTATTTGGCAGTGTTTTATATACTGGTAGTCCACTATTCCAATATTTATTAGTAAATTAAGAGCATGATTGCTGAAACATAAACGGGGGTACCTACCGGTCCAATTAAGCTCGTAATTCAAAGACAAAGACAAAATGTTATTTGTGTCACTATTGGTCCGTCTTTATGAAACATGATATGGAGAGCTATCCCAATAGGTTGGGCAAAAGAATTCCACCAGTATAGAGCTTCTTCAGTTAAAGTACTAGTAGCAAACTTCACCTTGCAGTATTCAGATACAGTACTACGGGGAAAAAAACACTGATTAGTTAGCTCAAACCAACGGATAAAAGTCCAAACAGCTCCTTCTGAACATTTTGGAAGAAGTTGATAGGTTTGGCAGCTCATGGAACTCTTTGTTAGCTACACTTTTTGATACAGGAGTTCTTTTTCTCCGGTGTTCCTACTTAGTTAAAAATTGTCTGGTATTTGCCATAGATAGCAGCTTGTGCTCCCAGGAGATGCGGAAATATAGCCGGCAACTAGTTTCCTGATGGCGGCCTGAGTTATGGCTGGTGCTGCAGATGTTGATGTCCTTTTGGGAGGCATTCTATCAACATTTACAAGACGACACAAAATAAGAATGATATCACAAGTCATTGTTACAAATTTTCATACATAGTGGTATTTGAAATCATTTGACATATCATTGTATGGATTCTTATTTTTGACACAAGTTCTAACAAAGTAATACATATCCCTTGGTATTACATTGCAGGATATAACAGAATTTTTTTTGGAATTTAAGATTTCCAGAAATGAACATTCAAACAAGCATCTGACTCATTAGATTCCTCGGGGGAATGGTTCATCTTTTCCACAGGTGGTGTGGTATGATCCATAATGGGTTATCTAACTCTGCGATGATGACTATCAAAAGGGGTTAATCTGTTTGGGGGGTAGTTGACCTAAAACCGGTGGGATGTAAATCATACTGATGAAGATGGAGATATTAGAATGGGTGATTCAAAAGGAGTCTCAGTGTCTTTAGGTGGTGGAATCTCATCAGGAGGAAAGAAATCTCAGGAATTCAAACATTGTAGATAACATCGAAGATGGAGGCACAACAGTTGGGGGTGGAATAGTAACTTGTGGCGGACTAATGGCATCATATGCTTGCATGACCTTCATATCGGGGTCATTATGAAAAAGTAAAAGGTTAGTTGGTTTATAACTATTGGGATCCTAAACCAGATTAGTCTTCTTTGAAGATTTCTGACGAAGTATTCTCGGTTGAAGCTGGGAACGGAGGGGGAAAATAGTCCGGGTTTTTAAGCCGGATAATAGTCCGGATAGTTAGTGGAAAAAAGCATCCTCAATATCGGAAAGTAGGGTGGTTGGGAGAGGACATCACTCTGTTAATAACCCAGTGGTAAATAACATAATTTATTTATATAATAGTATAATAGTTATGTATCTTTGCATACTATTTGGGAGATGTAGTGGCACAGAGGACTTTCTTAGATGGAAAAAGAAAAGTAGTTATAGATTTTAAATCTTCTAATGTTTTCATAAACCCACGAGGGGGATACATGCTATAAACCATGAATATGAGTGTTTTTCCAACTATATGCTATCCTGATATATTATTGTCTAAGTCCATACATTTTCCATTAAGACCCCACTATCATGAACTGTTAATTACTTTTCGGAGTAAGCGCGAATGCTGTGAATAGATCTATTTGGGACTGAACTCCCCCGTTGGTGTACCTATACTTTCTGGTAACCAAACGCACTATATTTGACTTAATGGGTAACCTTGGCAAGTTACCTTTCCACAGGGACATTTGTTCCTCAACCAATGTCACCCATGGTGATTTCCATGTTAACGTATTTATACACCCATAAATTGCAATTGCATTTACAATTATCATAGTAATAATCGAATACAAGTTATCATAAGTGGTAATAATTGCAACACATACAATTATCATGAAAATAGTATTATTGCCCTAAGCTCATGACATCAATACGTTAACATGGAAATCACCGTAGTGACATTGGTTGAGGAGTAAATGTCCTCGTCATGGAAAGGTAACTTGCCAGAGTTACCCATTATAATCAAATATAGTGCTATTGGTACCAGAAAGTATAGGTACACCAACAGGAGTCGTCACACCTCGATAGATCTGTCCACAATATTCGCGTTCACTCGCAAGTGACTAATGGTTCATGATTCAGAAATATTGGCAGTAAAGGTGACTTAGGCAATAATAAATCAGGATATCATACAGTTGGAAAAACACTTGTATTCATGGTTTATAGCATGTATCCCCCTCGCGGGTTTATGAAACATTAGAAGAT